>JAQLOM010000001.1:20589994-20601227 GCA_030068315.1 Chrysichthys thysi
AATAAACACAAAAAACAATAAAAAAAAAAAAAAAAAAAAAAAAAACGTTTTTGAGGCCTGAAACACATCCATTGTATTTACATTCATTTCAATGGGAAAATTCATTCGGGGCACGACCAAATCTTATTCGTGTTTGTGTACTCTTTGGTGTCATTAATTAATTATCTTATCCTTCAAGCAACGCGGAAGATTTCACACACTGCCATGGGACGAAATCACAGTTACGGAAATAAAAATAGATATCTTTACTAATATCACTTATTACGACGTCACTGCTATAACGTGAACTTCCCAGAACTCTCTCTTCATGAACCTTTCTTTGAAGTACATCAGCGAGCGAATCAGGTGGCGATCAATAGGCTCAATCCTCTAATTAAGCTAAGAGAAATAAAGGTTAAGCGAGCTGGTCAGAAGGAGGCATCAACAGACGGGTGAACAAATGACTAGGAGGGAAGATCAGAGGTGGTGGAGGGAGGGAGGGTAGGGGTGTGTGTGTGTGTGTGTGTGTTGGGGGGTGTTCTAATCAAAACCTGCAGCCCTTCTTGGTGAACTCGGGAAACCTTGAGGCTGTTGACCCTGTGGCCAGATAACCAGCCTGTCCCCAAGCGGACAGAGAGGAGAGAGCTCGAGAACCCCCCCCCCCAAAAAAAAACATGGCGAAGGAGGGAGGTGGGGATTCGGTCATCAGTGCACAAAGGAGAGTGGTATGCAAAGAGTTAATCTGCTCTCTCGGGGGTGGGTGGTGTGTGTGTGTGTGGGGGGGGGGGGGGGGGGGGGGGGGGGGGGGGGGGGGGGGGGGCGGCGACAAAAGGACACAGCCCGAGACAAAGGTTGGCGGTGGGGGTAAGAGCAAGGGCGTGTCCGGGCTTCACTACACCATCTGGGGCTTTTGTTTTCTGTCAGGGGGCGGAGTCGGGGAGGACAGGGCTGAGGGTCACGTCGGAGCTGGCGAACTCGCAGGCCGTCTTCTGATTCAGGTAGCACAAATTGGGAGAAATATGACTCTCCTGGGAGGGGGATGGGCTGATGGTGATCAATATTAGAAGAAGCAAAACAAACAAACAAACAAAAAAAAATAACGCACCACCACACACACACACACACACACACACACAAAACGAACAAAAGAAGGAAACATGACGTACCACCACCACGAATGTAGGAATCCTGGGGGCTCTCCTAGAGTAATGTTCTTCTCCCACCGGATCTAAAACACCACACACACACACACACACACACACACACACACACACACAACCAGAAAGATAAATGTTAGGTGATCCAAACACACTTCCCATTGCCCTATGCTCAATTCACCCATTTTTGGCAGCAACGCGGACAAAAACGAATTGTCTCGATCTTCCTCCTAATGGATCGCCGGGCATCTGATCTCTATCTGAGCCTCCCGATACGTCCGTCGGCCATTAAGCCCGTAAATATTTCTCTACAACTCACAGGGAGGTTCTTTGATTGGCCCGTTTCTCCTCTCTAGCGACACAGAGATGGAGAGCTGCAACCCCCCCGGCACCCAATTTCTGAGAAGCGTAGAAAATTCGACTGTCGTCCAGATCGTACAGCGGCCCGGTCGTCCTCAGGACCCAAAGTCTGACTTTAGTTAATTTATCAGACTACAAAACAGGCCATGCTCATAGAGGAACACACAAAACACACAAATAAGACACTTCGCGTCAACCTGTTAGCACTCGAATGCTGATTATCTCTTCTCCCCCCCAGGTTTAATTAGCAATCCCAAAGTCGCGCTTTTTATTTTTCCCCCTGGAAGACTTTCCTGTGGAGGACAAGGTACGGGTGACTCCTCCTACAGTTTGTTACGCAACATTTCACCATGTTAACCACTGCACATCGTTGCTATAGAAACCATAACACATCCCAACGCGTACTATACGTCCTGGGGCGCTGACTTACATAATGAATCCACACCGACTGACCAATCAGATTCAAGGACTCGACGGCACCGGTTAACACGTCCGTGCGGTGAACCTCTCATCGCTTCGCTTCCGAGTCCGTTTCAAGCAAGAGGCGATTATGATGTACATAATTACGACATCCCATCAAACGTGTCCCTCACTAAAGACGAGAACTGGCCATGCGGTGATCGGCCAAAGTCGAGTTAATTAATTTCACCCCCAATTAATTAGCGTTTTCACACAGCAGCTCTATATCTACAGGGGTTTGTTTACTGCTCAAAATGAGCTATCTGGGAGCATGATGGACTGCGGAAGTGCTCTTGACCCAAGGGTTCAACTGCCAATGCGGTGCATTTTACTCACTTAGGACACACACACACACACACACACACACACACACACACACACACACACACACACACACACACACACACTCACCTCAGACAGGAAGGTCTGGGCAGATTTCTGAGCGCCAACATGTAGTAAGTATTCGTAGACGTATAAAGCCAACCTGCGAAGCGATAAAAAAGAAAAAAACCAACAAACATAAGTCTTTTGATTAGTGCAAACAAGTAAGCAACAAAGCAAAATTTCAGATTAAAATAGAAGTCACGTGAGCCATTTGTCCAGCAGAAGAAATATATACACTTCCTTGCACAATAGAATGACTTAAATAAATAAATAAAAGAAACAACACGCATGTAAACACTTACAATTTTCTTTTTTTGAATAATACAAGAAAGGCTAAAACAGGGGTCCCCAACCACCGGGCCGCGGGTCTTTTGGAACCGGGCCGCGAAACAATAACCTTTCTGAAATTTTTAGTTACTTTATTTTTCATTAGTTTTCTGGGTATCTTATTTTGAAAAATTCCACTCTCGTCGCACTACTTCAAGGGTCCGCAACCTTTTTTGCGCCATGGACCAGTTTAATGTCAGACAATATTTTCACAGACCGAGGGGGGGGTTTGAATGTTGTGATGGAGGAGAGCGCGTGCGTGCGGGCGGCAGGCAAAATGTTGCGATGGAAGAGAGCGGCATGGCCCGGTACCAAAAGACCTAGTGGTTGGGGACCCCTGCACTACTTCAAGTGACTCAGAGAACGTAGCGGTTCCATCGCAACATTGTGGCCCCCCCAGCCCGTCCTTTCACATCGCAACCCCCCACGGTCCATGGAAAATTTGCCCTACGTGAAAGTGGTCCCGGGTACAAAAAAGGTTGGGGACCACTGGCCTAAAACACGTTAACAAGCCCACCAGGTAAGTAGACGCACCAGTGAACCATCAAGAGTTTGCCTGGAAAAGCTAAACAGTAGTATGGTACCCGTCATCTAACATACGGTGAGCTAGTTAACCAGCAGTGACAAAAAAAACAATTATAATACTCTTAACAAGGCATTTAATTTAATTATTTAATGTGCCACTTTGCATTTTTGACAAAAAAAAAAAAAAAGAAAGAAAAAGAAAGTTGCAAGCTAGCATTTCACCTATGAGATCTCACGTTCGGTCTTTGCATTGCATGTAAAAGTTACTATTAAACTCTTGCAATTGTCTTTTTTTTTTTTTTTAATTCTCACATGCTTGACGTGCTTAACCTGAAGTAAGGGTACACGGTAAGCAAGAAAGTCCCACGATGGCACTGTGCTTGAACTATTTAGGGCCAGAAAACAGTTGGTTCCTGATTCTGAAACGATCGCAAGATGTCTGTTCACGATAACTAACCCGTCTGGTTTAAAAAAAAAAAAAAAAAAACACACAACACATTCTACAGTTAAACTGTGTTGTGTAATGTGAGGTGACCTTCAGAACTTGTTCCTCGCACTATAGCTACCATTACATATATTATCTTGGATAACATCCAGGAAACGTAAACGTTTGTTCTGGGGAAATTGACAAGCAGGTTTGATTGTGGAGTAAGATATGAAATCTGCTCGTCTCAGGTTATGGACTCATCCATCTCAAATGCAAGAAACGTGGTTAAAATTACTCTGCTCAGGTTTACTCTGCTTAGGAGACGAGAAAAGTATTAAACCCTGCTAATTATCATTACGGCGCATGCGCACAAACTCGAACTGCAGCGAGTCCTATTCGTTCAAACCACTGCCCAACGCTATGGGAATTCTTTTTATTCCTCGTTTTGTCCCATCCATTGGCTCTGTTGTTTGTCTGTTGTTCACGCTGGTTATTACCTACCTACCAGGATGCCATGGCTAAAGCTTTCCACCGTCCTCCCTTCGTCCATATACCCGCCAAGAAAATAGCCCTGGCTCTCTCGGCCAAATTGCTGCGTTTTGTTTTTGACTTTGTTTTTCCTTTCCATTATATTTCTGGAGGGACACTGCTGCTTCGTTTGCCTGCTCACAGCCGACCAAGAAAGCAGGAGAGTCCGTGGGAGGGCGCAGCTCTGTGTCCGAGGTCCTCGGACTGCTCTTAGGAAAGTCTGAATAGGTCTTTGCGAGGATCGCAGAGGGCATCCGAGTCTACAGGCGTACTTGCGTGTTGCACCCAGCAGGCGTGTCGGACAACTCAAGGTCACGTACGATTAAAGCAAGAAAAAGGTTTATGACCAAGAGCGGTCACAGTTACCACCTCAGAGTACACTTTAGCCATTAAAAACAAAAAGCACTGTTAAAAGTCCTGAAACAAACCGAGGCCAAGTTGAGTGGGTTTCTTTGCCTCCCCCGCCCCCGCCCAAACCCATCCTCCGTGATGATGGCATGTCATAAATAACCAGGGAGAATTCTCTGATCAGCCTTGTCACTTGGCTGTGTGATAAGCTAGGAGACAACAGACAGGAAGGAGATTTACACATACACACAAGCTTGGCAAAGGCGCGAGAGAGTGAGCGGAATGGCAAACGCCTCCTGCTGAGAGACGTGGGAAAAGGGGGGAAACTCAACGACAGGCGTAAAAGCACAAGGATGAGGGCTTCGAACAAAACCCAAAACCCCTTTCTAAGAACTTCTGTTGTTCGTGAGCGGCTACTGTAGTCGGGGAGGGGGGTAAGGGGGGGGTGGCATTTAAAAGCCCACTGTGTGACAAGCACACAAGGTCTGACTAGGATCTTTACGAACTTGTGTCACTCCAGGTAATCTCAGCTGTAATTACATTGTCTAGGCAACCTAAAGGAGCACTAAAACGTTACGACGATGCTGTTATACAGACACACACTGAACACAACCGCAGAAGACCGCATCAAGGTCTGCTCTCATCAGCAATGAAGATGAATCAGTGGAGAGTGGCGTCACCAAACATGGAGACCCACAGCCTTGTCCGATTTAATCTGTCCAGTTTCGGTGATCCTGCACCACCTTCAGCCTTGGATTCATGTTCTTGGCTTGCAGGATTGAACCCCCCTGTGGCCTCCTTCTGTTGAACCTGTCCAACATTTAGTTTCAACATGTTGCGCATCTGGGGATGCCTTTCTGCTCACCACATTTGTAAAGAGTGGTAATTTGTGTCCCCGCACTTGATTACCTGTCAACTTGACCCAAGCTGGCGATTCTCCAGACCTCTCTCGGCATTTCATCAAGGGGGTTTTGTCGTTCGCACCATCTTGCGTCAACTTTAGAGCAGTGGTCAGCAACCCTGTTCCTGGAGATCTACCTCCCTAAAGACTTCATCTCCAACCATAATTGTACCCACCTGCCCATCCAAAATTGCCTTCCGACGTTCTTGATCAACTTTTAAAAAATAAATAAATAAAAAAAAGATAACGTGCCATATATTGCAGCTGGAAATGAAACCTAGACGATGGTATGCAGAGCTCCAGGAAAATGTTCTCCACTGGTCTAGAGACAGTTGAAGTCACCTGAAGTTTCTAAAATACTCACACAGGCCGTTCTACTCTCAACAGCTGCGTCAAAATACGGCCAAAGTCCCGGAGATCGGGTTTCCCTCCTTCCTGACCTTAACCGAAGCTCCTGACTGGTAGGGGCGTAATTTCATGCATTACACACCTGCAGAAATCTGGCCGACTAGATAACTGCGTGTTGGATTGGGCAAAAGACGTGATTAGCCAGAAGACTAATATAAAAAATCTTAAACGTGGAACGTACGTTAACAAATGGTTACTGCAGTAATCTTGGTTTGAGAGGCGCGCATAAGGAGCTGGGATCTAACGGAACCCCAAAAAAGAAAGCCATGAGTGCAAGGAGATTCGATCAGAAATGAAGAGATACAAGAAATATGAGCGAGCACATGATTGGTGGGACTGGTTCGGGTACGCCTAATGCATCAGAGCACAGGCCTGCCGCTTTTCTTCACTGGCTCCCACTTCCGAAATCACCACCCATGTTTTAAAAGCATTCACCTGAATTTAAACGGGCGTTTGGTCAGGTAAAATTTCTTTACCGATGACCAAATTAAAATCTCGCTACGTTTCCTGTAGCATAACTTGGACACGACGAACAGCTTCAAGCCTGACTTCCAGGCCTGAACAGTGTGGCTTCAACCATTGATTTTCAAGGGGGGGGTTGATAAAAATTTAACTGCAGGGACGTCCATATGTGTGGATGTGGAAGGCATGGGGATGGTAGCTTAGCTGCGAGATGAGAAAGGAGAGGTGGGGGGATAGAATGGAGACGGACCCACAGTGAAGAAGTGCTTGACAGAAGTCAGTCGTCTGGTTAAGTCTTGTCCCTGTTTTAAACGCCGACTGTCGTTTCGTTTTCATGGAATGTTTTGTTTTTGAACATAAGAACATCAAGTATCTAAACAATGAACAAGCATGCTGTCTGGAGGAATACTGAATAACAAACCACCTAGAAAACACCACGAACATTAGTACCATCTTGAAGTGCGTTTGTACACCAATGAAATAATAATAATAATAATAATAATAATAACAACAACAAAAACAATATCCGCAGAATCTCTCCTCCATTCAAATTCCCATATTCAAAATACACAAATCCTATTCAAATCTATTCCAAGGAGAGAGGAGGAGAGGGGGGGAAGCCACTCTCAGTCTACGCTCAGCTCCTCCTTCAATTCAAATGGCCGCATCCCGATGGTGAAGTATGCAAATCTGAAAGAGCGTGGTATTCTCCGAGGTGAATAAGCGGCAACGATGACGAGGAATTCTTGCTGACACAAAACTTGGCTTTCTTGCTTCTCGAAAAACCTGAATAGAGGCTTGCTCGAGGGAATGCTAGGGGGGACAAATCCATCACAACTCCTCATTGCCTCCCTTCTTCCCTCCCTCCCACTTTGCCGCCTTAGTGCCTTTGCCCCAGAGAGGCATGCCAGGCTGAATGTAGAGGGCTGACTGTGGCGCTGATTGGGGCTTGCGGATCTCTAACGGGCTTGGAGCTCAAGGGTTCCTTCTAAGGAAGACGGTACGGGAAGGACTGACGGGACATTAGACTACCTCTTAAGCAAGGGAAAGTGCTACAAGATGGTACAGGACGGAGTGACAGGACACGAGACTGCCTATTAGCCCCTTCTGGAGGACGACTTCACCGCTAAACCTTGTTTCTCTGTAGGGAGTCTTGTACACAAGGGGAAGATTAAACACAGGTCAGGATGCTCGGCTTGCCACATAATGCCAGGTGCAGCAGTCACAAAACCGGTGTGTTCTTATTCCCACCACATCCCTTACATCTTATGCTTACGTCGCAAGCGGTATATCTCACAAAGCAGACATGGATGAGCAATCTTATCTTTCGTTTATGATTTTGAATTACGACGCGTTAAAACACATCTGGGATGCCAGAGTCCTGCGAATCTAGTGATCGACATGGTGTGCGAACCCGAACGGGGACCCCACGATGATTCCTCAACGTCAAACTTAAAAAAAAAAATAAATAAATAAATAAAAAAAACACGACCCTCTCTGAGCACACCTGACACGTCGCCCGAGGCCCTTGAACAAAAGGCCGTCTTAAAACATGGATGAAGCCATGGTGCATGTAAGCGCCCTTCAAAGGAATGGTTAGGAAAATCCTGTTTCCAACCGCCCCGTCAATAATTCAGCAAGGACGCCTGGATAAGAGAGCATTCCTGATCAGTGGTTCTCACCCCTGGTCCGGGGTACACACCTGATCCAATTAATCATCTAATGGGGACTTCTTTGAGTCTTTTTTGAGCAAGGAAAATGGTCAAATCTACAAGGCTTGGGAATACCATGGCGTTTTCCGTTGCACGTTTTACTTTTGAACTACGAGCCACACTTATAGCTTAGCAAACCATATTTGTGCATCTCGTTAAAAAAACTCCAGTTCTGAGATTTAAAAACGAAACAAAATTAAAAAAACCTACAGAACCCCCTCCGATGGCGCACCAAGACTCGGCCTTTAGCATAGACTGTAAACGTCTATCTGCGTTAGACGACACAAAGCAAATTCCGCTTCCTCTCAGCAGAGGAACGTCACAGCAGAGGATTGTAGCACTTGAGCTACACCGAGCACTCTTGTTCGATGCAAATAACAACACAGAGTTAAACCCAATCTGCAGCTAAATCAACATGGCTGTTTGGCTGACTGGGCGTCATGCTCATTCGCAATTAGCGGGCTAACTTGCGAGCTAAAGAACCAGTTTCCTGGCTGCGTGCCAACCCACTGATGAAAACGATGTGGCAAGGAGTGCTCAGAGTTTATATTCATTAGATGACCTGCAGTTTAAAGTTCTATCCAAGTGCCGAGCACGTGCATAGTACCCTACAGTTTTTGAGATCCGAACTCAACCGGGGGCCTGCTCAGACCTACAAAAATAAGACATTTTGGATGGAACATTTGGTCATTCTGGGGTGGAGCGATTTGTGCCTTGTGACCGATGTGACATCACAAGAACTCTTGGAGACTGTTAGGCTTGAACGCTGTGCAAACTGGTGGAGCCGTGTGGTTATGGAAATAAATGTCAAAAACGGCATGGTTTTGGTTTTCAAACTGAATCATTCTGCCGTTAAAAAAAAAAAAAAAAAAAAAATGTACAAGTTATCGCAGGATAAAAATTTGCCACTTCCACCCCCCACCCAAACGCCACTGGTGGCGGCAGCAACAATAAAGGTTCATTAAAAATGCCGCCAAAAAATCAATCAAGGACTCCGCCCACCAGAAACACCAAGCTAGACATTCAATCCAACTCCAAGCCACTTCTCGAAGACGGCTCTCGGAAAACATCCACAAAACGTTGAGAAGTTTAAAACGCTTCGTTATTTCCATTAAACATGCCAATTTTGCTCATCAAAACCAAAGGCTTTTTCATATTAACGACTTAATAAGCAACACAACTAAATGAATGAATTACGACAAATTGTTAAGACTGGTCATTCCATGAGGACAAAACTCATGACACCCGACACGACTATGATAACCAGCTAGCCGGACGAGTTAGCCTACCATGCTTCCAGTAGGCGCGCTTCCCATTTTGTTCTTTGCTTTTCCTGGAGTCACTGCGCGCAGGGCTACAAGTCGATCAGCGGTACTGGGTACTCGCTTACTCATGAAAAAATATAATCAACGCATCAGTGGGAGTTTCGCTAAACTTTGCAGGATTTTGCGACAAACATTCATGCAGACGCTGAGAAATCATCGCGATACGGTATTTTGTAAAGATCGGCACCTGCCACAGCGCGAGGGGATTAAACCGGTCAGGGCGACTGGCCAACCCAGCTTAGGGAGTGGAGGCAGTGGTAACACTATCAGTAAAGCAAGAGATTGTGTAAACATTCAGAGCCGAGACTCCACCACACACACACAACAGAGCACAGCGAGAACGCCGTGTCCAGGAGCGTACACTCTCAGAGACTTCTGGGAAAGGAGGAACTTCTTGAAAAAGTTGAAAAGGGCACAGCCTGCGACCTTTGCATGTTTCCAGATCACAACTTGGAGATCAGCTCTAAAAGGGTGTACGCAAAGTAACCATGTTCCCTTCTGCACCTCCACTCATTAAAAAAAAAAAAAAGGGGGGGGGGGGGTTGCAGGGCCATTTTCAAATCCACTAGTTCAAACCTACCCAACCCACGGCAATTGCTCTGTGGTCAAATCTGACCCCTAGACCGGCCTTAATTAAACACACCAGACATCAGATAGTCTCTGAACATAAAGGTCACCTTCATGTCTTGACCACACGACTCGGAAACAGAACCACCTGTGTGTATATATGTATGTATGCATATGTTGCTTTTTACTAAAACATGCATCCTGTTTGTATGAACATGCATTCAGTGTGTTACAGCCCAGGGGGCCCGTGGAGCATCCCTGAACTTCTGGAAGCTCCATTCTTCAGGTCTTCTACACACATGATGCATGCAAGGATGCCCAAACGGGGGTGGGGGGGAGTGGGGGGCATTGCAAACTTTTGCGAACGCGAAAGCAGTGCAAAGGAGAAAAAAATGCATGAAAAAAACCCCATGCAAAGCTCACAGGTGACGCGCTCAGGCGTTTTTTTTGTTTTCCTTCTTCTTTTCACCTGTGACAAGTCGTAGGCTGATCCTGCACGCACGCACGCGCCGCTCGAACGGCATCAAGCGGTCGCACCGCGCTTCCCGTTCCTCGTGCAAAGAACACGGCGCGTGCATGTCCCCCCCCCAAAAAAAACTCGCGCGCACGCAGAAATTTGCCCCCACACAGGTCGGATTTTTGTTTTTGTTTTCTTTTATCCCTCCTCCTCCGTCTTTCCTAATGCATGTTGTAAACGTGTAGACTTTTATAAAATAAAAAAAGGAAAAGAAAAAAAGATGATTACCAAAAAAGTTAACTTAAATAATAGGTGCGCGCGAGACGAAGTTCACGGCCTGCAAATAAATACAAACAAACAAACAAACAAACGAGAGAGAGACTTGTGAGGGGGGAGGCAGCGCGTGAGCGCTTTTAAAACGCCAAAAAGAGACAGAAAAACACACCAAGGGACAAAAGAGAAGACAGGGGTTTTTAAAGAAAGAAATAAAACATACACAAAGATATATGTATACACACACATACATATATATATATATTTATATTTATACACAACTAAACGCCGAAGTTTGACCAAGTTTGTAAACTAGTTTCTCCTCACACGGCGCTCGCGCAGGTAAGTTAGCTTTAACGCGTAACCTTTTTAACGGTCGCTTTTGGTTTCCGTGACAACGCAGAAATTTTGAACTTACTTCTCTCGCGCTTGGCTATCGGACGGCACCACGGCTCCTTTCCCTTTGGCGTACATGTTGGACTCCGTTTTGAAAGATTTTTAAGCCCCTACTCGACGCCTGTCAAAGAAAGCGGCCAGGAAAAGGCTCCATCTCCATAGCTACCCTGGGTAGTGTGTGGTTTTCTTCCTCCTCCTGTTTTTTTTTTTTTTTTTTTTTTTTTTTTTTTTTTTTTTT
>JAQLOM010000001.1:20610989-20621142 GCA_030068315.1 Chrysichthys thysi
TGTATACATACACAATGGGGTATTGAATGGGATTTTGGATATACAGTTGATTCTACGTGACCATGCGATGAGCGATGTCGTTTCTGCTTGACTCTTAAATAAAAACGATAATAAGAGCAACCTGATATTGGTTTTCCCCAGTGGTGAAAACTTCAAATTCTGACTGGACACTCAGACCTGGATAACGTTGCAGTAAATAAAAGAGAAACGCTTCGTATTGGTTCTTTGGGAATCGGACTACGAGGCGAGTTCGTGTGAGGGCTCGACTTGCCGCAGTCGCAGTGGCATTTCTCTTTCTCGTTCTCCTTTTTTTCCCCTCTCTCTCTCTCTCTCTCTCTCTCTCTCTCTCTCTCTCTGCCTTTTTCGCTTTCGCACCAGCCAAGCTCGGGATGGCCATTAATCACCGGCTAAAATGATAGATGTTCCTCACGGAATGAGTAGATGCACCATGCATACAGAAATAACCTGCTGTGCTGGCTCAAGAAACACACAAACACTTTGTCTCTCTCTCTCTCTCTCACACACACACACACACACACTACACTACACTCTCTAGCCCTTGTTCCCTTCAGCACTTCTTTTCTCTCCACCCCCCCACCCCCCACGACCAAAATACACCCCAAAATAATCCGCTCTTCCACGAGCATTTGTGCGTCGTGCTCGTATTGACGAGCGAAAAAAGCAGGTCCCCGTGAGAAACTTGGGTTTCGCAATTTTACCTTCGACATCTCAGAAGCACCTGCAAATTAGCATAGGAAACAAGCCTCGACGTTCCAGATGGATCTCCATCTGAGTGCTGAATAATCAGACCTCTTCCAGGTATGATTGCACCTAAACACAGCACAAACAGGCCTAGTTAATCATTAACGATATGCATCATCTGGTAGGTTTGGGGTGTTTTTTTTCTTCTTCTCAACGTTGTTTATTTTCTTTTATGTCGTTAATCAGACATCTATGTAATTTCAGGCACCATTTTGTCGCCGAATCTCAGATCTCCGCCTGTGCCACACAACCTCTCCGGCCCATCCAGCCACCATTTCTCCTCCGGTTCGTTTTTTTAATTGAATGTGGTCCCAGGCACCTAGGACGGAAAAAGACACCCCCCCACACTTTTTTTTTTTTCTTTTTTTTCTTTTTTCAGAGCAAGCGCTGTTGCATCCAATTACAGATGGGGAAAGGAGGGGGGCTAGCTAAAGCCCAGGAAGAGTTTATGACCCTTTCCACACATCTGGGATGAAAAGCAGGCTGCTTTTTCTTTTTTTTTTTTTGCAAGCTCGAGGAGAGGCACAGGCATGTCTGCAAGAAAAGAAGTGCAGAAAACAGCCTTTTTTTTCTGAGGCTTGCTGGGCTGTCTTGACGGCGGCGAAGCAAGTTAACGACATGCAAATGAAATGCAAGCACGCCGTATCTTCACTCCACGGCCTAATGAGAAATTCCGGGATTTTTCCAGCACACAAACAGAGGAAACCCCCACCACCACCCACCATAACTACAAAACGTCTGGATGTCTGTAGGTAAGAATTATCTAGGTGACACAAGCAGCGAGACCGCTGATAAGGTCCCCTTTTTTTCAATCTACCCCAAGCGTGAGAGGAAGCGAAAACATCACTTTTTTTTTTTTTTTTGGTTTGGTTTTTTTCGCATGGAAAATTGACTGTAATTTTTTTTGTTTCTAGTCACAGAGTATGCTTTATGGGCTACAAACAATACGCACCCTGACCGGAAAATGTGAATGATATTTCAAATCGGTTTGTCCACTGCGGAACAATTCTACAATCGGATTTTAGTGCAGCCACGTTTGACCGGGTTACTCCACAGGAAGTCTGCTTTTGGCAGATTCCTCGTTAGCGGCAGGTTAGATAATTAGCATAGCTAACAGGGTTTCTAGGGGAGGGGCCTCGTTAATTAGAGATTAAATGCGCCTTAAGCTGGTGGCTGTCGGCTGCTGGATTTATTAACGTGGTAGGGCTTTAATTGTTTCTGGTCCGCGCAAACCTCCAGCTCCTTCATGGTGGACCAAGGGAGGCTGGGGTCAGTGCGGTCAATTATGCTGACCTGCACCTCAGACACCCTACTTCTGTTCAGAGCCGACACTTAAGCTGATTGGTGCGTCTTCTCAGTTTGGCACGTCCCAAAATATGCCCCGGAAGGAAATTGGAGTTGAGGAAATATATCCGTGAAATACACCAAGCCATAACATGGACACTCCAAAATAAAATTAAATGTTTAAAAAAAAAAAAAAAAAAATTTTTGATTAATTACTAATATTGTCCGTATACGATCTTGTCTTTCTCTCCACATTTTAGGGTGCCTTATGAAACACCAATTGCCTGCAACAAGCTGATTTGGAACAGTGCCACCGATAAAAATGTGCCTCGCCAGACCAGACCCATAAAAAGAGACATTTAAATTCTCCCGAGGTTACGTATTGGGCATAAATGAGCAACTCCAGTCCACAGTAATCAGTTCCACAGGCTCGGCTGCATTAGAAGATTCAGTGAGGTCATCGAGTGTGTAACGCGGCTGGCGAGCGCCGTGCATCTTTGCAAATGTGACCACAATGAGTCAGGGCGAAGCAGCGTTGGAGAAAACGTGGAGCTGGAGTCGGGAACGAGAAAGGGGAGAAAAGTAAAAAAAAGAAAAACAAAAAGCAGGACGATGATGATGATGATGATGATGATGGGGGGGGGTTAGGAAGAGGAGGAGGGTGGGAGGGAGGGCGGGAAGGTGTGCGTGTGTGTGTGTATATATAAAGAGGCCACTGTGAGATTATAAAACAAAGCCTGAGCTAAACTGGTCTGATGTAGCAGGTTTTTCGATACTGACTACTGAAAATGCTCGATACAGTAAACCTGTGCAATTCAGTATTATACAAGCTATCATTCAGATTCTGTACCGTATACATTCCATATGTCAAATCATAAAAAGAAGTCGTTTCTCCAAGACCCATGAATAAATTACACATCAGCAGGACCTGACGAAAGGATCAGTCGGACGCTCCTCCGGTTCTTTACACCCCACCCCCGGTCCATTTTCCCAGTGACTCCACTTGTGTTTTCCGTAACTGCGTGGAACGTGGGGTGATAAATACCGACCCAGTTGTGCTTCTTTTCTTGAGTCTTCCTGCAGTTCTGCTTTTGTCTGAGTGATGGAGGTATATATTGTTGACAGCCGTGCCCCGGGCCAAGCCTGCAGAGCCTCTCATGTCTCTTTGCGGGGCCTCCATGATCCCCCCCACCCCCACCCCCATTCCTTTACGCGCACACACACACACACACACACAGCATGTGTACAAACTAGACACAGGGAGGTACAAAGGGCCAGGGCTTAGTTCTTTAGTTTTTCTCTTTAGTCGAGAAGCATGGCTTCCATTATTCACCCCCCACCACCACCAACAAGAAAAACCTTTGCTTTTCTCTCTCTATGTACGTATATATATATATATATATATATATATATATATATAATGTGTGTGTGTATGTATGTGTGTGTGTGTGGGGGTTTCATTCATAAATCGTGCTTTTCTGCATACACACATACACATAAAACGTTTTTGTTTGTTTTTTTTACCATAGAAGAAATATCTGAAACTCTTTGGGTCTTGTACACAAAGTCACCAGTATTACACTCACTGGTTCTGCCGTCTGCAAATCTCGGCTAGCAACTTGAGGCCTCCTTTTTTTTTTTGTTTTTTTTTTTTTAAGTCTCACTCCGCAATGCTGTCAACGGCTAACCAAATCTTGCCACGGATCCATGCAAATTGTGCATCAAGGGGTGTCTCGGTTTACCGAGTAAAACAGTCGTGTATTAAGAGCATGCCTTGTGTGTGTTAAGAGGCGTACTCTCAATGGAATGTGGAAGGGAAAGAAGCCATTGAGAAGAAAAGCGAGACGTCTCTCGGTGGAAGACAGAGAGAGAGAGAGAGAGAGAGAGAGAGGTAGAGCATGGATAAACCAAACCGTCTGCTCTTATACGTAGATGATGTTAACTCCACTTACAAAGTCTCGGTTGATCTGTATAAAGACGTCCAGGAATAATAAGATTTAGCCCAATTAGAAAACATGTTGTGGTGAGAGGGAGACAGAGAGACAGAGAGCAAGAGAAAGTGAGCCTGGGAAATCAAACAGATCTCATCATCTAGACGGTGTTAATCTCAGACATAAAGTCCTGCTTGATCTGTTTTAAGATGTGCAGTCTTGCATATAGTGACAGTGCCATTAGCCCGGCAAGGAATAATGAGATTTAGCTCAATTAGAAGACATTATAAGGTGTAGCGAGAGAGAGAGAGAGAGATAGAGAGAGACGGACAGGCAAAGAGAAAAACAGAAAGTGAAGGATAGCAAGTAAGTGAGAGAATAGATATGTTTTCATCCAAATTTCTTGCAAATATTAAGCAAATTTCTGGAAAGGCTGGCAAGAATCGTTGCAGTTGCACGAATTACCGGTTAATGGAAGCAACCCCGATAAGGTGACAACAGAAAAAAGCAGGTGAAAGAGCAAGAGAAACATGGAGAATGTTCACTCAATGAAGCAGCATTTATTATTCTTTGCTTGAATACATGCAAGTGGTTTTTTTTGTTTGTTTGTTTGTTTTGTTTTACTTTTTCATTTTTGATCTTTGGAATCAATCTAACCAATTCTAACCAAACTAACAGCAGATGAGGAACCCAAACGATCCTGGCCTTCTGCTGATCCTTCACCTGATGAACACCCCAGTGTACCTGATGACATCCGACAGGCACCATTTGACAAACAGCAGGTTCCTTCAGGTCTATGGAAGGTGCCTTGGTGATACCACCCACAAAGCAAGAACTGCAGTCCCTACCATTGGGGTAAATGCAGAAGCCACGAGTCAAGCAAAAAAAAAAAGAAAAGAAACCTAGCTCCCTTGAGCACCCAAGAAGAAATGTCTTTACAAATTGATTTATGTATTACCAACCTCGCCAGTGGCCTCTGAACCATCCATTAAGATACCACACGCTGCAGCCGCTAAGCCGACAGAACAGGACGAGGAATCTTTCAGTGGTGGAGGGACAGCTAGGGGAAGTGGTACAGGAAGCTTAGCTAGTCAGTTCAGATCCAGATCTCTCAATCTCTGAATGACTAAAAACTATAAAATGAGATCTGTTTCCAAGTGGTGCAACAGAAACACATTCACCCTATTGTCAGGAGATCACGGATGCCGCAGTCATGGCGAGGAATCCGAGACAGCAAAATTGGCCGTGCTGTCTGAGTGGGAGGCTTGACATACCATCTCCTCTGTCAATCAGAGCAACACTAACCAATCTTGGGTGCCTGTGTGGTTTAGAGGGCAGTTAGCGCTGTCCTCCAAGTGTGTACAGCCACCCTGTGACATAGCAGTTCAAACAGATGAAGGAAGGAAGGAGGATTAGGAAGCACTTTACCCTTTACCCTTTACCCTTTACCCTGACTGGCTGGTAGCTATTGTGGGAATTGGCAAATGACCAAAACGGAGTAAAAATGAGTTACAAAAAAGAGAACAGAACCATCTTCAGTGAAAAGACATAGCCAGGCTGAGATAGTTCAAGTTTATATCACAGACTATCCAACAAATCAAACTAGCTTCCTTTATCGAAGCACTCAGCTTTGCTGTGTCTCCCTCTGTTTGAGAAGCGGAGAGCATGAATACTGCGGATAAGTTCAGAACTAGTTCTGCATACAAAGAACCTTCATAATTGAGAGAGAGAGAGACAGAGAGAGAGAGAGAAAGAGCAATCTCATGAATGCAAATTTGTAATAACTCACAGTAGCGGAAAAGTTACAGTTACGAATTGACTCATCTCATCTTTCCAGTTTTGGACACTTCTCTGGGAACAAGCTTCAGAATCCTGACGGACGCATTCTGATTGGTCCTCCAGACTTCCATGTGCTGGTGTTCAGCGTGAAAACACTGCAACTTTAGCTTTTCCTCGCAAGATAGAATGGCTGGACTGTGAAAGAATTGCAAAGTTTGAAGCACTTGGTGATGAGTACACAAGATCTAGCATGTTCGCCAGGAAGTTATGGGATAATGTCTGTGTTTGGTCAATTGTGATCTTGGTCAAATTGTGTCTTTCTGTGAAAGTAGATAGTTCTCGGATACATTTATTGACAGGATGTACCATATTCTCTAGCTAGACGTTTGGCGTGTGAGACCAAAGTAAGGGTGAGTGGAGGAAGTTGGCAGGAATATCCTTTATTACAAACTTCACTTGATTAAGAGCATACACTGCTTAATTGCCTAAGTCACTAATAACTAATAAACAGAATGTCAACACTGTGAGACCTGCTATTGAAGAACATTAAGGAAGCCACAATGTCCTTTAGTAGAAATTTGAACAAGACCACATACCTACGTGGCACCAAAAACCCGAGAAAAAAAATAAAAAGAAGTAACTTGGTGCAAAGTGAACCCAGAAGTACTGGATCATCAAGTCAAACCTTTGCCCTGTAAGACCTACTTGCTTTGCAGGGTTCTTCTGCCAAGGCAGAGGTCTTGGGTTGGGACTCCACACTGACTCCACATATGATGCTTATTAAGGCCCTGTTGGAGCCCGTGGCTCTTAACCAAATGGTGTGGGGAATTCTGGGAACACAGGGCTGACTTAAGTGTTAATAGAGACTGTTCCAGAACCGGCCGCAGCATTCCAAAGTGGGCGTATCCATCAGAAAGTGACAATGAAAGAGCTGGAGGGTTCCTCGGAGTGGGAACTTTATACTACACCAAAACTTTTTGTAAGAAGCAGCATACCCTGGCTTCTACAACTTCATTGAGATTTCTTATGCCTTTTCCTTCATTACTTCATTGCTGCCTAGAGGAAGATCTTTATTTTTCAAGGAAAAGTGTTTCTTCTACATGCATTTCTGAGGAGGACATCTGTGCTGGCAGAAACCTGGACCTTGGTAACTGTGATGTGATGTGATACAGTTCACTGTAAATAGCTCTGAAGGAAATAAAACTGATTTGAATTGAGCTGAGCCAAATTCTGCATCGTGGTGTAGCCTCTGAAATTTCCTTACTGTCTGTCAGCTTGGCATATTGTTAACATAAAGATGGTCGATGTTTAAATAAGGTGTTGGGACAGGACAGACCACCATAACATCTACAATGAACACCTCATGCGCAATGAACACCATTCTTCCGAAATGGCTGGTGGTTTTTTGTTTTTTTTATGGTCGTTGTGGAGAGCATTAAATTACGGATCAGTCCAAATTCTTCTGTAGGTGTTCTACTGGGTTGGGATCTGGTAAGTAGGAAGGCTACTTATATGTAGTGTAGTTTTTATCCTGATCCAAAAAATATATACCCTCATGCCCTTGCAGATGGGGGTAGAGTCATCCTCCCAGAAGTCACACCCATCCAAAAAGAAATGTTTCACCATAGAATAAAGGTGATCAGGCAGAAGAAGTTTAAGAAGCCAAGTGGTCCCAAACCTTGGCAGGCAAATAAATTTCCACTGACATAAATTCTGTATTAGTGAGTTGAAGAGTTAAGGAACATAGAAACACCGCTTAATATTATTGGCATAGAAAAGACACTTAATGTAGTGTGGGCCACATGTTTACTGCATCCTAACAAACACACCTGGGTCAGGTTATCAAGGTGTGTTAAGAGGTGGAACAGGGTGAAAATGTGAACTGGTAATCTATCTGACTGGATTGGGATCCCATGTCCCATGTAAGCATATCCACCTGATCTCGGAAAGTGTTAGCTATTTTAAATGAGCCAAATTAACAATACACTGCTAGAGTTTTTTTTTTTTTTTTTTTTTTTTTTTTAAATAAACTGGTAATAATTTTGACTTAGCAATGGAGTAAATGTGAAATAGGAACTCACCCTTGCAATCATTACACATCTAATATATCATAAGGCCATGCTTGCGATATATAAGTCTCAGGATTCATTAATCAAATGTAAAGTTTACTGGCATTCTCAGACTTCCTGTTTTTTCTTCTTCTCTTATTTACATTCCAAATGGCACCTCCTCTGCAGTCGCTTTTGTTCAACGTTGGTGACTTAATTCATGAAGGGTAAAGAGTGACAAAGTGGAGCTCCTGCACCATACAGGTGGAAGAAAATGACAGGGGATGATAGCAATTGTCTGGCCTAAATCTTCATCTAAACCGCAGTGATTGACCAGCGTCCCCATGCCAACGAGCATCGCATTATAGCTGTAATCCATTTTTGCAGATGTAGAGTGGACATCTGCAGCTGATGCACTGCGAGACAGACAGAGGCATAGCGTAATGTCTAAGCATATCTGGATTTCACTGCTCACTTCACAGCGAAGCCAAACGAATGTTTACTTGAGGAAACAGTGGCCATTTCTGGTTTGCTTCGGCATAGTTCAGTATTTTAGGCTCCTTTGATAGGAAGTCCAATTTATCTAGCTCCTAAAACCCTAGCCTATGTTTATACCATGTTAATACATTCTCTGTATTATCAGGCTTCTGATTATAATAAGTGTAAGTAGCCGTGAATGGGCCGCGGTCTCTGTATGCAATCCGTACTGCTTCCCCTGTCAATCTGAGCTGATTGACATGAGCCAATCTCGGGCATCCCTGAGCTCATGTATGCGTAAGTGAGTAGACTGCACTTTCATCCAGCTGTGTGCAGCTGCTCTGTGATGTTCAAAAAGATATGGGTGCTGGCCTCTTGGAGATACTGTGGAAGTACATCGGTTGCCGTGGTGTGATTGGCGAGAGCTAACTAGTGTGTGGCAAATGTCAGAGGGGGAAAAAAGGGCAGTCATGCATGCCAATTAGGGTTTTTTTTCATGGCATCGTAGGCAACCAAGTAATGTCATTTGCTATGTAAATGCCAGCAGAATTTTTCATAGTGGGACAAAATTATTAGTAAAAATGATTGTGTTTTTTTTTTAAGATTCTTTCTTTAGTTTTGCACTATAGCCACAAAAATGTCTTGTACTGGAAGTCTCATTCATTCATTACCAGTAAGCGCTTTGTCGATCTTTATCCCGGGAGTGGGAATTTCCATGGGATACCAGACCATCAGATGTTCATACACTCTGGAGCAATCCACCTTGTTTTCTGGGAGTGGAAGAAAACCAGAGAACCCAAAGGAAAACCACACAAACAAAGGCAAGAACATGTACAGACAGTAACATAAGCTGAGCATCAAACCAATGACCCTGAAGCCGTAAGGCGAAAACTCTTCCTGCTGCCCCCGGAAGTCTTATATCTCACAAAATCTTTTCTCAGATCTTTTCTAGCTAACTAATACACACCCTTATTGCCGGTTACCTGCTACAAAAGTCACCAGTAATGTAAAATTCCTGTTGTTTTTAGGGTTTGTTTTCGTATTCATATATTTTTTTCTTGGAACTATATCACCATTTATATCGCTTCCAGTTTTACAATGTATTTCTGCCATGAAATGGTGGGAAGTTGAGTCTAAAAGGTCTACTAATACTAAACTACACTAAGTATTAAAAAAAAAAAAAAGCCCTAAAATACAGTTGCAGCATTGAGATACATGGTGAAGTTATGCCCGTTTAGAAGGAATACTTTGTTCTAAACTACACTGGAAAGTCTACACAACTTTCCTTAAAAATGTGACTTTAATTAGGGTGAACAAACTTTCGTTTTCAAAAAAAGTGCACACTGCGGGATGGAGGCCCGACGGACACCTGCAAATTGAATAGCAACTGTAGATCGCAAATGCCGATTTCTGGACGTTTTGGCAATTCAGGAATCCTGCCACAGAGAACATTTTTTTAGGTCCCATGATGAGGAAGTGTCCTGGAAATAAAAGGCGTCCGGTCATTCTACTTTAATTTACAGGTAGCTATGTTAGCCTTGTAGTGCCACACACTCACCAGGGGCACCAAGGTTCTTTCCTTCATCCTACCAAGCTTTAGTTCTCGTCGTGATGTCTCTATACACGTTTAACAACGGATTAATATATAACCACAGCTTTGTTTTTGAACTTTAAAATTCGAACGAGGAGGGAACTGAAGAAACGTCGGACCACGGGTTGCTTTGTGGCTCGCTAGTGCGAGCACAGGCCCGGTTAGCTAGCCAGCGTCAACGGAAAACTGTCACTGGTTATATTCACAGCGCTTGCATTTTTTTAAAGTAAAAAGTTTCAGATTATTTTTTTATTTTGTGGAGGTTCTTAATTCAACAATAA
>JAQLOM010000001.1:20642340-20657433 GCA_030068315.1 Chrysichthys thysi
TATATATATGTGTTTGTATATATATATATATATATATATATATATATATATATATATACAACTTTAAAGATTTCTCAAATTAGCTGCTGCTTCCAGTGTCTATTCATGTTTGCGATACTTTAAAACAAACAATGACAGGAAGTCAATAATAAAAATATGTGAGGAAACTTTGTAAAAAAAAAAAAAAAAAACTGTGGCAGATTTTTAATCATGAAATCAATATTATAATTCTCACGCCACAGAATATTTTCAGGTGACGCATTAGTTCTCAGGAAATAATAGCACACCTCTTGGTACTATAAGGTACATAGTTATTAAAAACAAGACAAAACAAAACAAAACAAAAAGAAAACCATGAACACTTTATTGGAAAATCCAGAATAATTTTGTGGAATTCTGCAACTGAAATGCAACTAGATCATGGTCCTTCTCTAGAAATAACTTGCGTTTGATTTCTACAATCATTTCCATTTCTTTAAACACGTATTTGAAGTACGTTTAAACTTAGAAAGAGTAACTAATTATTAATTTATTCTTTTCTTGTATTCTACTTGTGGGCACTTTTGGGATAACTGTAGGTTGGATTTTTCTAATTTGTTACTGTTGTTTTTTTTGTTTTGTTTTTAAGGATTGATATTTAAAACAAGATAAAATGCCTACGACTGTTTACGTATCGTGTGTGTGTGTGTGTGTGTGTGTGCGCGCGTGTGTGCGTGAGTGTTTCCCAAGGGATATTTTTAATTAAAAAAAAAAAAAAATTCTGATTGATGAAACAGTGATTATGATTCGTTTTGCACACAGTTTAAAACAAATCTCCTAAAGCGATTACAGACGCAGTTAAATTTGAGATTTAATTACTTATTTATATATTTGGTTACTCTTTTGTGCTATTGCAGGGTGCCAAAAAAATACAAAAACAATCTAATGCGTAGTGTAAGGGCAATAAAGCACTATTTGGGGGTAAGAAATGAGGAGACAATCTTACAGCTTTATATAAACATGTCAGGTGGGATTAGCTGATCAAACTGAAGTCTAAGCCAGGCCTTAGTCAGCAAAGCCATAGGGCAAACAAAAGATGCAAAAAAAACCAGTCACTTACAACTTTTATCTATCTATCTATCTGTCTGTCTGTCTATCTATCTATGATGAACTAAGCTGAGGTGGAAACCCTGACCTCCACTGCACAAAATGCATGAGTGCAAACAGTAACAAAGTGTTTTACAATATGCATTTATATTTCTTTATTATGTACTGTATTTTGTTGTTGCAATAATCTGTTTATGTATACATATCATCTATACTTACCCCAAGCTTATTTCTATTCTCTGTGAACTCTTTAAAACAAACAAACAAACAAACAAACAAACAAAAAACTCACCATAATGCAGAACCCATGTCCAGAGGATTACACGCCGCAGTGTTCCTCTCTTCACCTCTAAAGTCCAAACTAGTACTCTCCTAACTTCTTAGCGCGCGCGCGCCGAACACTACTTTTATTGCCATTACCCCATAGCGTGCTAACTTCCGGAAGTGAACCTTTCCTTAATACCTCAATATCATCATCGTCGTCATCATCAGAAGAAGAAAAAACAACGACAACAACAACCGTGTCTGCATTTCGTCTCCAGCTGTTTCGTGCCGTGTGCCATCCGATCCACATCAGCATGACTGTGCAACTCCGACCTCGCGCGCCTTCAGCAGCGTCAGCGCGCGCGCAGGCGCCGCACAAAAACCCGGAAGTGGCGCATTAGCCCCAATACTGTTGCCATGATTGGTCGAGTTCCTCAGTTTTCGGATTCAGGGAGCCCCTTTCATGCCGAAAAGTCATCCCAAACGCTGAATTTAACGTTAAAAAACAGAAAATAAAAACCTAATTCCGCATTCTCGACGCCGCATCCAGAATAACCCGAGAACCCCTACTCCAGCGCCCTACGTAGGACGCGAACGCCCTAGGGTTGTGTTCCCTACCTAGTGCCACACGCCGCCATTTTGGATTTAGCCCCTTTCCCCTCAGACCAGTTTGTCAGCATTGGGTGCGGTTTGTCAAGAGTTCCTCCATAAGTAAAATAAAAGACGGGTAATTACCACTGTGTCCTTAGTGTTTCTTGTCAAATGAAGTGTAGCAGGCGAAACAACCTGGAGTTTAGCCTACATGAACAAGGAGAAGTGTAAAAACTAGGCTATAACACGGGCTCCGACAGGCATCTTTTTGTTACAGAACAGTTGTAGCCCTACAGTCGTGGCACAAATACTGGTTTTCACACAGCTTGCTGCTTCAGTGTCTTTAGAGCTTTTTGTCAGTTGTTTCTGTGGTGTACTGAAGTATAATTACAAGCGTTTCATAAGTTTCAAAGGCTTTTATCGACAATTACATCAAGTTTTTGCAAACATTCAATATTTGCAGCGTTGGCCTTTCTTTTTCAAGACCTCTGCAAGTCACCCTGGCATGCTGTCCATCAACTTCTGGGCCAAATCCTGATTTCAGTGTTTTGTTCCCCGAGCCACTTAGTTATCAATTTGGCCTTATGGCACGGTGCTCCTTCATGCTGGAAAAGGCATTGCTCTTCACCAAACCTTCCTTGGATGTTTGAAAGAAGTTGCTGTGGGAGGATGTTTTGGTACCAGTCTTTATTCATGGCTGTGTTCTTAGGCAAAATTGTGAGTAAGCCCACTCCCTTGGATGAGAAGCAGCCCCACACATGAATGGTCTTAGGATGCCTTACTGTTGGCATGAGACAGGACTGATGGTAGCGCTCACCTTTTCTTCTCTGGACAATCATTTTTCCAGATGCCCCAAACAATCGGAAAGGGGCTTCGTCAGGGAAAATGACTTTACCCCAGTCCTCAGCAGTCCAATCCCTGTACTTTTTGTAGAATCTCTGTCTGTCCCTGATATTTTTCTTGGACAGAAGTGGCTTCTTTGCTGTCTTCTTGACACCAGGCCATCCTCCAAAAGTCTTTGTTTCACTGTGCATGCAGATGCCCTCACACCTGCCAGCTGCCATTCCTGAGCAAGCTCTGCACTGGTGGCACCCAATCCCGCAGCTGAATCATCTTCAGGAAACGCTGGACTTTCTTGGGTGCCCTGAAGCCTTCTTCTCAACAATTGAACCTCCTTCCTTGAAGTCCTTGATGGTCCGATGAACGGTTGATTTAGGTGCAATCTTAGTAGCAGCAATATCCTTGCCTGTGAAGCTGTTTTTTATGCAACACAACGATGACGGCACGTGTTTCCTTGCAGGTCACCATGGTTAACAGAGGAAGAGCAATGATTTCAAGCATCACCTTCCTTTTAAAGCATCCAGTCTGCTGGTCGACTCAAATGGACATGGCAGCTCACAGCATCCATGCTGTAAACACAGTCGCTTATTTTACCTTATGCTGTGTGTATGTTCATTCGGTAAAGCTGTAACGTTTACTATACAAGCCCGTGTTTTTATATGAAACATGAATACTGAGTATTCAGGGTGGTGCTGAATAGACAATGGACAGTGTCTATTCTAAAAAAAAAAAAAAACAGAGGGGGTTTGTCTGAAAAAATATGGGATTATGGATTACTTGTTACGGTACAGCACTGTCTGGTGGAAAATTACTAGCATTCCAGTTGTCTTAAGACTGAAACGTGAAATGATCTAGGTTTCCGATCCGTTCCCACAGCTTGAAAATCCTCATTAGGATTGTCCTAAAAGACCGTTTTGAACGTGTAGAGGTTACAAGATGACCATATATCAAACCAAAGGATACCAGATGTGGAAACAATTTACAAATTGACTCAGTAATAAGAGGCCTCTTAGCCTACAGGGACTAATAAAAGTAAATATACCGCCCTTGGGAAAGCCCTTGTCTCCTTTCAGGGTGTAGTGTCAGTGTTTAGACTTGTCAGAGTTTACAGTCCACACACTGAAACCGCAATGAGTCAGAGTGCATTCAGAGAAATGGAACGGGTTTATCATAGGGCAAACTGTGTACACGATGACACACGGCGTCTTATAGAATAGAGACACACAATGGTACGCTGTTTACGAAACTGAAACCCAAAACCTCATCTATCAGATCTTCATCAGGTGGGTGAGGTGAAAAGAGAGAAAACATTTCAAATAAAAACAACAACAACAACAAAACCAACCCACACATTCAGGTAAGAGATGCCATCACAGCCTGGCCTTAGGCACTGAATTAATTACGTTGCAGATTCATGAAAGACTTCCCTGAACATCCTGTACGTTTCTTGGAAATACAGAGTAGTTCCTCGTCAGAGTTCCGCCCAGCTCTCGGACCCTGGTGTGGTTTTGGCGAGGGCTGTTTTGTTGATTCCTGCCCTGTCACGGTCTCGTAGAACTTGAAGAGGATCATTGTTTTTGCATTGGAATCCTGAGGCATCTGGGAAGGGCAGGTCTGAAAAACAAAACAAAACCAAACCAAAAAAAAAAAAAGAATGCGGCGACAGAGAAACGAAGTAAACAGCCAAACAGTGGGTTAATTTAAGCGCACTTGAGGCACACCCACGGACACGGAAAGGTGTGCTGCAATTTTGCAGATGGGTCTCTTCATTTAATGTCATTGGTTATTGTTAAAAAAAAAATCTCGGATCTCACCGATTCAAATCTTGCAGTACTATGTAACTGATTGTGTTTCATTCAATTCATTTCAATTTTAACAACGGACATTGTCACAAAGCAGTTTCACATACATATGAAGTCCAGTCAGAAGTTTATTAATCTATAAATGTATATGCATACATATATATCCACATAAATATCCACATATATGTGATTAACCATGTCCAGACGGCGTACAGTGCATAGCATGCGTGCAGCTTTGTGCGTGCTGCTCTGTCACGCTCAGTGTAATGGGGAAGTAAAGAAAAGTAAAGTGACACTGCAGTATGACAATGCAAAATTGTTGATGCCACGGCAGCATTTTTCTTTCCTGGCCTCCATGACACAGTGTAACCTTTACCTTTGCCTTTGTCCCCGATTCAGAAGCATTAGTCATTTGCTCAGTTAATGCGTTACTGGGTTCCTGGAAACACTAAATGGGTCATTCTCACCACTAGCACTGATCTGAATGGTGGTGCCATGCTGGGGGTAATTCACTATGCTCCTGCTGCCCTCTAATGGCAATGTGATGTTGTTTGTATCCTCAGAGGATAACAGTCGTTGTTGACTTAGCACTGACTCAACAAATTACACGCACAGCAACATATCTATAACCTAGTCCTCACATTTAATCCTGGCTCGAGAAAGTACTGAGAAATGATATTTTAGTGTAAGTATAGATAATGTATCAAAAGCTTACTTAAGTGGAAAGTATCCAACCATAAATGTGTTCCGAGTAGCAGTCAAAAGATAAACATTTTCAGCTAAACGGGTCACTTGTGGTCATAAAGGGATGCACCTGGTCAGGAACCATACTTAGACAGGTTGTGACAGTCAAAAGTTTGGTATGAAAGAACTTAATGTGTGTTTAAAAAAAAAAAGATACATTCCTCGCAGCAACACACCACCACCACCGCTACCACCACTAGCCTGAACTGTTATATTAAACAATCAGATTAACTACTGAAATGAAGCAGGTCACAACATTTAAATTACTGGCTACTTGATATATCTGATAGCATTAAAGAATTTGATTGGATGCTGTAAACCAAAATGTAAATTAAATGTAAATTAAATGTGGGTGAACATCATGTAATTTGTGTGTAGCATGCAGTCATTGGCTGGATCTTCCAGATTTGTAACAAGCACTTTCAACTTTCAGAAAAAAAAGAAGTAAACCATACAAAATTATTTAAGTGTACAAGAATTCAACTTCATGGTGTGGGTGTGTTCCTACTTCATTCCCAGTATTCCGGGGATAGGCCCCAGATCCACTGTGACTTAGGACCAGGATAAAGTGCTTCCTGAAGATGAAGGAACGAATGGATGAATGAATATTTGTGGTACATCATATAGAGCATTATGGCATGCTAGAAAATTATAATAAATAAATCAGTACACTTTAATAACTAACCAAGCTACCTGATTATATAAATAACTCTTATGGTTTTTTTTTGTTATTAAATAACTAGTAGATAATGACCCTTATAATAAGTGACACTTTCTCATGCACATAAAAGCATTTGTGAAGTTGCAGATGTGGACAATATGACAGAAATATCATATATTACATTCAATGATGCTTTTATTTAATGTCTAGAAACACAAATGACTGAAAAGAAAAATTAGTCAAATCAGCTGTTTCAAATCAGAGTTTGTAATTATTTAATATATAATATATATTTATTGTGGCAGTACAGTTAGCTGTATAGTCCAAGAGACTAACTATAATATCTTAATAATAAAAAATTTGAAAAAATAATGGTGAGCTATAACCCCTAGGCTTCACAGGTCCTTGTCAAACAACGATTCTATAATAAATGTTATAATTTAGTCCTCAATTTTGCTTGTTGTTGTTGTTTTTTTTTTTTATTCATTTATTTTTGGGGAGTCTCGACAGCTAATGGAAAAAAAAACAACACCACGGTTCACTTCATTTAAATAAAACTGCAAATATTTAATATATCCAATTGTGGTTTCATGCCCTTTAAATGTCAGGCTAATTTATTTTTTAATAACACCATACATATGCTTTTTTTACACACACGTTTATAGCCCATGCTGCCCCCCCCCCCCCCCACCGTTTTACTGTCTATTTGTCTACGTTACATGCTTTATTTGTCAAATGTTAAGACTCGAGGATGCTATGAGAAACAACAGGAAATAAGCAGGGCCTAACAAAAGGTGACAAGGAACAGATCAGGTGAAAATAAAGAGGAAGTTAGCTTGGTGAATCCCCTGACAATATATCTCGTGAATGAAAACTGTGCAACATTTTAATTACCACATTTCCTGTTTGATTTCGTGGTGAAAAATGACACAATGCACCAGAACAATAAGGCACCAGGAAAGAAATTTAATACCTAGCTTAGAGTAATGATGTTATGCCAATGTTGCGGTACACAATGTTAATTAAATGTAAAAGAGTAACAATAATAATAGTAATTCAGGATGGGATGTTACGGGAATCGGCATTACCATGACCAAGAACGCGTCCTGAAGTGTTTGTTTCCATTTAAACCACAGCACGTCATGCTTTTTTGATCCATTTATAGCATTTAATGTTAGTGGAACGTCGGTGAAACGGGTTTGTTCTTGCTAAGCGTTTGTTCTTGTAATCATTTAGATTAAGCAGCTACAAACAGTCATTTCCTCAGAACCCCCCCCCCCCAATGAAATGCTGAAAAACATACCAACTGTGCTGAAACTGGAGACTCCTTCCAAAAATGCTACAAACATCTAAACACTTCTTTGCATAAACCCCCACGATATAAACAATTATACAGTAAGTCTTTATTTAATAACAATAATTTTTAAAATCCGTATATTATTAGTCTTACATTATGTAGCTCATCTGCCATTCCAATCCCTGTAGATGAGATGATACTATAGAAACTGTGATATATTAGAACGGTTTTTTTTTTTAATGCGTCATGCTAAAAGGGATTACAGATTCAAGACCTTCTGACCAATCAGATTTGAGACATAACCTATGTAAAATAACATAATGTAACTTAACACAATATAACATAACATAATATAATGTAACATAATAGAATCTAATATTAAGAGATAATGCGTCAACCTAGCATAACACAGTGACATAATGTAACACAAAGTAACATATACCATAAAGTAACATAACATAACAACAATGCAACAGCCTAATATAACTTAATGCAAGATAATGTCACATAATGTAACATAACCTAATGTAACATATAGTGTACCATGATGAGATGTAACACAAGCTAATGATTCAACCTAACATAACAAAGTGACACAACGTAACATATAACATAACGTAACAACAATGTAATCACCTAATCTAACTTAATGCAAGACAATAATAATAACAGTGTATCATGACACAAAATAACATAACGTAACATATAATGTAACATAATGTAATGTAACACAAGCTAATGTTTCAACCGAACAGAACAAAGTAACAGAATGTAATATAGCATCGCGTATAACATAACAGCGTAACATAATGTAACAGCCCATAATGTAACATAATGTTACATGTAACATAAAGTAACAACAATGTAATAACCTAATATAACTAAAAGCAAGATAATGTAACGATGTAACGTAAGACAGCATAACAGTGTAACAACCTAATGTAACATATAATGTAACACAATGTAATGTGACACAAGCTTATGTTTCAACCTAACATAACAAAGTACCAATTTAATATAGCATAACGTATAAGATAGAGTAACATAACGTGACAGGCCATAATGTTACATATAACGTAACATATCATAATACAATGTAAGATAACATAATGTAATAGCCTAATAATGTAACATAAAGTAACAGGACGTAGCATAACCTTTAACATAAAATATAATGTAACGTAAAGTAACATAAGATAAGGTTACATGGCATAACACAATGTACTGTAAAAATAATATGAGTACAACATGCACTACAGTTTTAATACTGTTAATACTGCTACTAAAGGCAAACAAGACCATTTGAAACAGTATTTTAATAGTGCATTGAATCAAGTTGCCTTCTTTGGAAATTTGCAGACCTACGGTGATATTGTCACAGCATGATTTTTTTTAAACTTTCCTAAAATAAAATAAAAAATGTAACTAACGTCCGGTCTATACATCGACTCAAAAGAACCAGCAGCCAGTACATGGTTGATGTTCATTAATGCAGAGAATATCAAAGCTGGCTTCTGAAACTATGCAAAGGGTGATCCTTTGCATATCACAATCGGATTGAAAGTCCTGCTGGTCCTCTCAGATGCTCCTGAGCACTCCTTATAGATGACCTTGTAACTAATACTGTGCATCAAAAATGTTATGGCGTGTAAACAGGGCACGGCTACATCCTGGAAAGCCTCAACTTTATTTCAAACAAACGCTTTCTCCCAATCAATGGGGATTGCTCCACTGGGGTCACTAACTGTCTTGCTGCATTAGAAGGGAAATGGCCTGATTTAGGACGAGCCAATGGAGCACTGGAGTCTCTCTGGTTAATTCAAAAAGGCCCCGTTCGTGTTTATTGGAAATACAATGCCGGGTTGGATGATTGTCGTTACCGTTTTGTCATATCGGCTTCATGTAGCGCCAAGCGCTTTAAAACAGACAAGCCAGACATTCACACTCGAATCCAGGACCGGGCTTGAGATCCCGAAGAGAATCTCAAGAACCCACCCTCCCTGTCCCCCCACTCTCCCCGCCTGCCTCTGAAAACTTTACGGTGGGATAATGCGTTCCACATGCTAGTGTTCACCCACTAAATCACTGCATCCCAAATAGCCAACGCTTCCCCCCCGGTCTCATTACGTTCATGTCGGCTGTCTCGAAGAAGGGCTTCTGGAGAACGGATGAGCTCGTAGATTCCGAGTTGTTTACAGCAGAAGTTTTTTTTTTAATGAACGTTATTAAAAAGTCTCATACTTGGATACAGTCATGTTGGCGTAACTTAGAACCACGTAATTGGGTGCATTGTTGGCCTCCCATTGGGTTCTCTAATGAAGTACATCATTAGCCTTCTAGTCAAATTCTGTCATTCTTTTGTAGAATAAATTCCATACGTTTTAACATCACCAAATTGGGATATAAAACCTTCCAATTTTGGTTTACCATCTTACTTCCAGCTAGGTGTTTGTCTTGTTTTTTTCTGGGTCCTGGCAGGACAGTTGACATTTGGAAACAAATATTGCAGGTCCTTGTAGCACGCTGTACACATTCAGATTAAAGGGCAGAGCTTTAAGAAAGGAAGATAGGAAAAATCCAAGTCGTGGAGTCCATGGGGTGGTTTTTTTCTTGTGAGTCATGGCAGAAGGCTTTCCAAAATCTGTCAAGACAGATAACACAAGATTGTTAGTGTTTTTTTCAGGGTCGAACGCTTACCTGACAGCGGGATCATCATGTTCCGCATAACAACCTTAACCCGCTTACATCTCTCCCAATCTACAAAATCCGCCGCGCTAAACAGACAGTACGCCGTTTTCTAAAGCGGTACATGTCAGTTCTGTTCCGTCAGTGAATCTGTGGGAAAGCCTCAAATACTCCGGGATGCTCTAAAAAGCTTTAGTATGTCCTTAAGCACCCTGTGTAATCCTTCAACTAGTACTAATTGTCGTCTTTATTTTTATGGCACTTTTCAGTTTGAGTCAAAAAATGTTTAAGGAGCTTTACGTGAAAGATAAATGAGTAAAACAAACAAACAAAAAAAAAATAACAGGTCTAAATTGAATAAATTGCTGGAGATGGGTTATACAGTTTCAGAAGATTAGTACGATATTCCAGTGCTAAACCACCCAGGATCACATGACCTTCATTTCGCATGACTGGTAATCATCAAGAAAAATAAACTGACCTCTTAAGGCTTTAGTTGAGACAATCAAAATGTACATTTTTACGGCTGTAGGATTCAAGTGGCCATGACTTGAACTTGTCTTGGGTTTACTGGCGTTTGCACTTGGACTTGGCCCTTGGTCTCGCTAAACATGGGCTTGGTCTTCTTCGAGACATGAATTATATGCATCTTGTTTGTTTGGCTTTTTTTGGCATGCACTAGAAGTTATACTTTCTTCTAGAAAATAACAGAATTATTGGCGCAATGCACGAACGATGCGCCAACTAGCTGGCGTAGAAGCTTGGACCTAAAAAGGATTTGGTGGTTTTCGGTCTCAGTCCGACTCAGTCTGGCTTTCATTTGGTCTCCAGATTGACTTGACCTAACCTCGACCCTCTTAAGACCCGGTCTTGTCTCGACTAACCCTGGTCATGGACTTGATAATAGCAGTGTTGACTCCAGCCCCACAAACAAATGCCTGAGTGAGCTAGAAAATGGGAGATCTGGATATTCACAGGCAAAACGGGTCGTGCAGTTTTTCCCTTTGAAAGACCTTCACACAGTCTGTAAGATACTTGGAACAAAGGAACATTTGGTCATCCAGATTTCAGCTGTGTCATTCATTTTTAGATGACAGAGCTTTTCCCTGAAGAGCTATAACTCTGCATGATGTATTGTACTTGGCCCATTCAAGGACCTCGAATAGCAACGTTCTTACTTTGGGTAGTAACAGGAAAGGAAGTCCACTCACTGGTTTACCAGACGCGGCTAACACGAGACGAGCGGTAAAACGTAAGCCGAACAAGAGGCTTGTCTGCTAGGGATAATGCACCATATTGTGTCTCACTGACCCACGGACGAGCCGGCTGCCACGGTTATTGTTTCAGCACACATACACTTTCGCTGGCATGTGAGTCACTAGCCAAGTCGTCCAACTCAGAATACCCGCAGCTGCCATTAGTCAAACTGTGGTCATGACATCTACCGAGGCTAGCGGCTGTGTTTCCACTGATGAACCTGATTTTCATTTAGGCCTGCTTCTCTCTCTCTCTCTCTCTCTCTCTCTCTCTCTCTCTCTCTCTCTCTCTCTCTCTCTCTCTCTCTCTCTCTCTCTTTTTTCATGTTGGATTCCAAACAGACAGACAGACGTTTTAACCCCCTTTCGCTTCTGCCTGGACAGTAATATTACAAACCCTAATAATCACAAGCGACAAAATAAAAGGGCCGTGTCCTTCGCAAATAAATGGGACACAGTAATGGGAAATATTTGGCTTTGTATTCCATTTGCATATAATCCTCCGCACCTTTTTTTCATTTGCATATTACAGGTCATGCCCCACTTTCTACTTTATTAGCAATACTGAACGTTTTTTTTTTTTGTTTGTTTTTTTTAAATGGCATGCAGTTGCTTTTCCTATTTCCGGAAAAGTCTTTTTTCCCATGGCTTTTAGTGTAATTTACATAACTTAGCAATTACAACTGACTGGATAAAAAGACAACCAGATGTCCTCCAGATGAATCTTGAGTCGAAGCTCCTAATGCTTGTGTACAACCCGGAGCCTGCGTTGTTTTCTTATCCTATTAATTTGTGGCTGGCTATGTTAAATGATATTAACGTTTGAAGTATGACCTAATCACGGGGCTAATTTCAGGGCAGGGGACATCTTGTTCCTGCCTCAGTCTTGGATGAAACCTTAAGTCACGAATGTGTTTCTTCCCTTCCAACTGCTACCATCGATTAAAAGGGGATAACTTCCCCAACACTTGAGCGCACATACGAGGTATTGAATTCATCCCGATGCTAGAGTGAAAAATGCTAGTTTGACGTCTTATTAGTGGGTAAACATCACTGAGACGAACATTGTTTGGTTAGCAAAAATGATGAACTACGAACTTGGCATACACCTTTATGTGACCTAACTGGTTACAATTACACTTGTTTGAACATCTTATCCGGTGCAGTGCTCTGAATTAGACTGGTTTTTAGTTTTGTTCCTAAAAAAATTAAAATCCATGATGACAATTTTGAAAATGTTCTTTTTTATTATTGTTCTTATTATTTGGGGGCAAAAAAACCCCACCCATTCATAGACCGGACTAATTTGAACCCTAAAGCTTTTTTAAAACAAAATGGGAAAAGAGTAGAAATATACAGTACAGTCAAATGCTCTGAGCCTGAAAATAAACGAAACCACAAGAAAGAAGGAGAATGGGCAGAGCTTTTCCACCTGACTTAACCCTGAGGTCAGATTACTCTCTTTTTGTATGCAAGTGTCCATGTGGGTTTCCTCTGGGTTCACTGGTTTCCTCCTACCTTGCAAGAAAGTAGGTAGGTACGTAGGTGGGTAGGTAGGTGGATTGGCTGCCCTAAGTGTGAATGAGTCCTGGGATCCAAAGCAGCACTGACCAGGATAAAGCACTTATTGAAGATCAGGGATGTTCAAAGTGATTTAGGTGTAGATACCCTCAAAGGAAACTGAATTCCAGTTAAATTGGATATCCTGTAAATAGTAAATATCCTGTAAATGTTTTGTATGCTAATGTGTCTAATCTGGTGCCCCTTTGAAACAAAAGTCTGGACCCCCCCCACCACCACCACCACCACCACACCTTTCCTGCCTAAGATGAACTGTCGGAATGGAGTGTGTACATCAATAAGGAGATCCTGCAAGTGGCCACTTATACCCCTTTTCCCCCAAGGCAGAACGACAGAGCCGGTGACGATTCTCAAATCAGTTCTTTGCGTTTCAACATCCAAAGAACTGGCTCTCGACCATAAAAACCGGTTCAAGAGGGGAACCAACACTTTACTGGTTTACAACCAAGCCCCGGTTAAATCACGGCTTGGGGGCAGGATTAGTGTGACCACCAAGACCAAGTTCAACTTTGTGACCAATGAGCACAAGTTCGTTCCATTTGCGTCGTGTCTGGTTGCCAACGTAGGCTCACCAAACCAGGAGTAACATTGTAAAGAGCCCTTCCTTCCTTCCATCCATCCATCCATCCATCCATCCATTCATCCTCCCACCCCATCTCCTGGAATGCCATGAGAAACTCACTGAGTTACATCGCTGACTGACAGGATTGTTTCCAGCCACATCGAGTCACTTGTAAGACGGCGCATGACTTGGCGCCAGCTTTGCCAGGATACCGGAGATGTATCCAGTAACGTAACATTTACATTAGTGTGATTTGGCAGACGTCTTTATCCAGAGCGACTTACATCTAGTTCATTTATACAACCGAGCAGTTGAGGGTTAAGGGTCTTGCTCAAGGGCGCAGCAGTTGCAGCTTGGCGGTGCTTGGTTTTGAACTCACGACCTTCCGATCGTAACGACGTGGCTCTTAGCAGGTTGGCATGTTGGACCAACTTGGAACCAGCACCAGAACCGGCACAGGTACAGGCTCCAGCCCAGAACATCCCAGCATATGGTTTGCGTTGGGGGGGTTCTCCCAGCTCCCCATCCGGGGTCTTCCAAGTGACTCGATGTGGCTGGAAACAATCCCGTCAGTCACTGACGTACCTCGGTGAGTTTCCCATGACATTCCAGAAGATGGGGTGGGAGGATGGATGGATGGACGGAAGCCACCAGTGAAGAGAGGGATCTGGAGCTCAGTGAGAAACCCAGCAGGAGGGAAGGAGGGAGGGAGGAGAAGTGGGAGGAGCTTACGAAGCCAGAGCGCCCCGCCCCCTGGTGCTCTCACTGGTTTCTTCATAAACTTGGACGCGTCCTGCTAAACGATGACCAAACGGCACGAAGGAGCACAAGCGAGCCAGGGTGTCGCGTCAGAGCACGGTGGATAGGGCTGGCTTTTCCTCCTTTTCACCTCCGGAGAGAGGAAGAACGAGAGAACGAGGGAAGGAAGGAAAGAAAAAGAAAGCAAGACAGACAGAGAGTTGTGCGGGAAGGAGCGACACCTCAGAGGGAAGCGGATCCGAGGCGTCCTGAAGCCTCCAAGCTCCCCAAGATCTCCAATCCCAGGAGGAATATTCGAGTGGAAGATTCCAGGATTCCAGGGCAGGATCATGCGGAGGAGCAGCGGCGCGTCCCGGGACATGATCGTCCTCTTGTTTTTCATGCTGCGCGCTCCCGGCGCACACTGCGCGCTCCCTTCTACCCGTGAGTAGGAGCTGGAGATCTTGGTTTGGTTTGGGTTTTTTGGGATTTGTGGCATGTGTGTATGCGTGCGTGCGTGCGCGCTCCCGCCCGCGTGAGTGCGCGTGGTGTGGAGTGTAAGGAGCCTTCCTAAACTTCCTAAAGTCAAGTTTGTGTCAAAACAACAACAATAACAACAGCAGCAGCACTGACATTCGGGGGTTTTGCTCAACATCAGTCAGCTCTCATGCTGCAATATATATCTATATATCTATTATTGTATATATTTATATATAATTATAATATATAAAATAAAAATAATTTTTTATGCACTTTGGAGGAAAAGGGAAACAAATGCAAAAAAAGCAAACAAAAAAAACAAAACAAAAAAAAAACAAGTGGGTGTGAGGTCAAGGGGTCAGCGGGTCACACTATATGTATAATTCAGCACAGCACATGCTTTTTTGATGCGCTCTCTCTCACTGTGTGTGTGTGTGTGTGTGTGTGTGTGTGTGTCTGTGTTTGTGTGTGTGTATGTGTGTGTGTATGTATGTCAGAGTGTGTTA
>JAQLOM010000001.1:20698832-20711826 GCA_030068315.1 Chrysichthys thysi
GCAAAAAAAGCCCCCCCCCCCCCCCCCCGACATGTCTACTCAAGATAAATCTGGCAACCTCAGCGCAGTTAGTTACACTCGGGTGGGTGTAAAATCTCATCTGCACGTCCAGAATAGCGATCCCTCACGTAAATCAAGGAATTGTGTACCGTTGAAACATCTTTGTTCCCCCATCCCTGTAGGTTACTGTGTCGAGACTCAGGCGGAGAAACGGAGTCCATGTTGCTGAATGAAACCGTCCCACAGTGGGTCATTGACATTACCGTGGACGTAAGTGTTCACTCCTATTGTCTCAGCAGAGTGTAAATGTCGGAGAAAGTCTTTGTATTGATTGATTGATTTTTATTTATTTATTTATTTATTTTCAATCTTTCCGAAGACAGAAATTTGTACTAATGCAGCGTTCCCAAATTACACCGTCGGCTGGAGTAAAGGTTGTTTAAATCTGTAAACGTTTTGCAATTCTGTTTTAAACGTAATTTGTCCATTTAGAAATGAAATTAAAAAAACGTAAATATAAAATTAATTAAAATAAAAACAAACAAAATGCAATAATGTTGCAAGCCTTTACGCGGAGCACTCTTTCCTCCTTTACACCCCCCCCCCCCCCGCCTGTTTCTGTTATCAGATGTCTAACGCGCTTTGATTGTTTCGTCTTTCTCTCGTCTCGTCTTGTCTTGTAGAAAAACATGCCCAAATTCAACAAGATCCCGTTCTACCTGCAGCCTCACTCCTCCTCCGGGGCGAAAACGCTCAAGAAGTAAGGCTCACCCACGCACTTGGTTATAACAAAGGAAAGGAATAAAACTATTCTTCATTAATGCTCTCATGACACACTAACGGACATGTTTCGCGCGACCGGGGGTGGGGGGGTGTTCCCGAATACAAATATTTTTCCAAGTATTCATCCGAAATTCGTATTCGTAAGAACCACATTATTTGAGCCTTTCCGAATACCGTATTCGGGTTCGGCTCCATCCATAGTGTGTGTGTGTATATATATATATATATATATATATATATATATATATATATATATACACATATATACAATACAAACATACATATACAAGAGTGGATGTAAAAGTACGTATCATAGTGCCGCTCTGGTGGCATGTCGCGGCAGCTGTTAGAATGAGCCGCTGAAGCGATCGAAAGAAATCGAAAGCACAGAAATAGTTCACGTGGTCTCAAAGAGATACTAACAACACAAGATGCTGTGAGGGACTGATCGCCGCTGAGCCGCGTGTTTCCTTTGTTCCCCATTGTTTATGCACATAGAGATAAGGAGGCGGGCGGCTCGCGGTGCCGCTCATGGCTCCAAACATTGCTCATGGGTACAGCGGGATTTTATTAAATAAAAATGCTCGTGACTCAAGTTCCTCATGGCCTCAGACGCTCGTGTGTTCAGGGAACACTGTAGTTTCTATCTTGAACCAAGGAGGTAGGGACGTCCTTAGTTGATCTTGAGATCTCCTTGCTTTTTCTCGTCGTTTCATGAAGTCATTTTGGGTCATCTTGTAATTTGAGGGTGGTGTTATTTTTTAATTATTTTGTTATTTAGCATCATTTTGAGTTATCTAACGTTTTTTTTTTTATTTTTTATTATTATTTATTTACTAGCTGATTCCCCGGTGGCTTCGCTCACTGAGCGCAAGGGAAAAAAATAAAATGCGGTATTTATAAAAAGAAGTTTAATTACCAATTTTATTTTTCAACAAATAGCGGTCGTACGTCATTTCCGTTTCAAACGCGAAAAGAATCTTATATATTTAGATCAAAGTTTTCTTAAATAATGACTTCCCAACTAGGTGTTTACTTCTTTTCAATATCAGTAAAATAACTCTCACACAAATAATAACAATTCGTAAAGACGGTATAAAAACGGCGTCCACAGACGAAGTGATGAGTTAAAATGTAAGCTCTAGTGACGCTGTTTCCGCTCATACGCACGTATAATATGTTCTGTGGTCGTACAGCATTTCCGTTTCAAACGCGAAAAGAATTTTATATATATATATATATATATATATATATATATATAAAATCTATCTCATGACGTTATTTTGACTTATTAGCTCGATATCTGAAGATATGTTCAGATATCGGGGCTTCTGTAGTAATAAATTGATTTTGAACGTTAAGAAAGCACCTTGTGCTGGACATCAGACACATTCACTGAAATATCAAGGCAATAAATGAATAATATTTAATCAGAGTAGCTTCAGCTAGAGGAGCTAAACTTAAATCCATTGCTAGCTTTCAACACCCTGACAAACAACAGTTTAAGGGGTAATGTGCATGCCCCTGGGTGTCCCCTGGTGTCATTGACGCTCCCCCGGCATGTTCAGGGACCGTCTGTCAGCCAGTGACATGCTGCAGGTGAGGAAGGTGATGGAGCACGTCTACGAGAAGATCATCAACCTGGAGACGGAGTCTCAGACCACCAGCTCATCGGGAACGGAGAAGCCGGGAGAGCAGGACAAGGAAGAGGACGTGGCCATGCTAGCCGAGGAGAAGATCGAACTCATGTGCCAGGATCAGGTCTCCACACACACACACACACACACACACTTGGCTCAATCCATAATTTAAAAAAAATTCATTGACCAATACGAGGTGAGGTTTGAATTAACGTGCATTTAGATCATTTCCTTCATTTGTTTTTTGTTTTTTTTTTTTCTTTCTATTTTAGGTTCTGGATCCAAACATGGACTTGAGAACAGTGAAGTATTTTATCTGGAAGAGCGGCGGAGACCTGACCCTTCACTACAGACAGAAGTCGACGTGAGAGTGAAGGCAGCACACGTCTCTCTCTCTCTCTCTCTCTCTCTCTCTCTCTCTCTCTCTCTCTCTCTCTCTTTCCCCCACCTCCCCCCACATTTATCTGTCTGCTCATGGAGAACGTTCAGCACCATTCCTCTTCTCGTCTGTTCTCTTCTTTTCATGGCATGAGACTGGAAACCAGACTTTGTACAGTATACTACTAATCCAGGAGATGTCTCTCTCTTGCTCTCTCTCTGTGGCTCTTTCTCTTTGTTGATTTTGTCTCTGTTTTTGTTTCACTTTTGTTCATTTACAAAGATTTCAGGTTGGTTGATGGTGCACAGGGGCGTACCTTATTTGAGCATTTGTTCGGATGCTCACCGAATTCCAGATCCACCCAGCATTAGTGGCAAAGCACTCCTGAACTCAAATAAAAGCAAAAAACAAAACAAAAAAACCCCAAAGGATACAACTTTTGACCAATTCTTTTTGACCAATCATGTCCAAGATCACCCACTACTTAGCTCGGTTAGCGCTCGAGAGACAGTCTGATTTTAAATCCCCCACTCGTGTATTGGTGACGAGCTGTGCGCACTTTGCTGACTTGGTGAAAATTGGGACGTGTGTAAATTTTGACGTCTCATATTTCTGTAGATTCACAGATCCTGGCTTGTTTTTTTCTTTCTTTTTTTTTTTTAATGCAAGGTAAGCATCAGTGTTCGGAACCGTTTTCAAGCATCATCACCGATCCACGAATTCAAACCCGGCGTTCAGGGGAACTTTAAAGCACTTCCACGCCCAGCACCTCTTTCCTGTTCCTCTTTTCCGATCAGCCAGAATCCGGATGTGGCGAAAGAGTCGGCGAAGTCGTTATCGTGACTTCTTTCCACAGGTCACTTTGTAAATAGCTCGCTTTTTAAGTAATTAGCCTGGGTTTACGAATGGGTTTTTTTTTTTAAAATATCTCAAATTTATCATTTGACGTCCACCCACAAATTGGAACTAAGAACCGAGCGACTATTAGCATTTCCTCGGATGGGATTTAAACCCTTGGATGCCCGTCCACAGTGACTATGGCTTCTGAGACGTTAAAGGGTTAAGCGTGTTTTGGAGCTTTTTAATCGTTTGGTTTAATTCTCACTTCCTGCTTTGGTTCCCAGTTGTTTGGTCAGGGGTAAAAATAAAAAGTCACCATTTCCTCTTCACTTCGAATGTAGTGAATCCAGCAAGACTTGGGCTTTATTTAATTTTTTTTTTGGTTCGAGATTGAGAATCTCCACCTGTGAGCTCTTGTACACTTTTCTGGCTACAAGCTTCAGGATCATGAAGTGAGTGCAAACAGAAATCTGGCCCGAAAAGTCAGACATAAGTCTCTGTGAGCCTCACACTCGGATTGTCGTCCACGTAGCGGGGCTTTAGGGTGCCAAATGATCCATGAAATAAAGTGATTCTGGTTGATCGAGATGCTGTTGTTATGTACGTCACGAGAACATCTGTGGGAAGCGGAAGTTTCTTTGTTAAAAATCGACCCGATAACCTGACTGTCCGTTCTCTGAGGTCTTGTTCTCCAGGGCTGATCTTGGGCTCTTCTGCTTGACGGAATCGCCACCGAGGCTAAAAATATCAAATGTATAAATATTGTATATTTTGTATTATAGTTAGACAGACGTTATGTTATGTAATTGACATGAATACAAGAACATGATACCATGCATTGACTTGCTCTGTGTCTGCGTGTGTGTGTGTCAGTAACTTAGTTATATTTTATTATTCTGTATGTCTGAAAATAGTCTGGAGTCACTGTAGTAGTAGTAATAATAATAATGATGGGTTTCTCCTTCACTGTATACGCTCACTACATGGCGCAGGATGGGATCCATTTGCTTTTATTATTATTTTTGGACATTTATCTCTCCCCCCCCCCCACTGTAAATTGCTCTCAAACAGTCTGGATAGAAACATACAGGATTTGTACTTTGCTTACACTACGTTTGAGAAGCCACCATTCAGAGGTTATGTAATTATAGAAAGGAATCAGGTTTTTTTTTTAAAAATTTTGTTTAATTTGTTTGTTTTCATACTGCCACTTTTCCGCCACGTGCCGAGCTTTCTTTATCGCGCGGAAATACAAAAACGTCCATGAAGGCAGATTGATCGAACCCCTGATCCGGAGAAATCTTAGATGCTGAAAAGTCCATGTGTTGGGCTTGTCCTGGGCTCTCTCTCTCTCCTTCTCCTTGGTCCTGTCTTGTGGGTTCTTTCAGGCCGTCGTGTCCTGGCAGAGTCTCCTGATGTCTTCAGCCAGTTTGAAGCAGTGAAGGATGCGACTCCGTTCGCCTTGGAGTTGTTCGAGCGGCACGGTGCCTCGCAGCTTGTCCCCAAACAGCATCATATCCTGCATGAAGATCCCCACGGGCTCCGGGACTCCAGACGGCATCTCGGTCATCACGCACGTGCTGAAGCGCAGGTGGATACGTTTAGCGCGGCTCAGGCCTTCAGTGCGCTCCTCCGTCCAGGTCAGGGGTCTGTGCAAACAGGAGCAGAACGTAAAAAAAAAAAAAAAGAGATAATAAAAAGAATGCCTTTAATCCAAAGATCAACTCCTAGACTCACTTCTGATCCTTGGTTAACAAGTGCACCGTCATCTTCGTGTGCTTCCGCTCCGGCTCCTCGTCCATCGACGCCGCTTTAACGCTGAGCTCTCCGAACAGATCCACCAGCCATGTGAGGCGGGCGATGCCGCTGAACGACAAGAAGCCGAACCCGCTCTTGAGCGGACCTCCTGTTTGGACGGGGGACACCAAATGCGGTCATGGGCGCTGCCGTGGGAACGGATTGAATGCGTGCGTATGTGCACTTGTGTAATGTAGGATTTCGTACCTGTGAAATGCAGGCTTCCCTCCTCCAGCTGTTTCCCAGCGACGTCTTTCTTCAGCTGCTTGAAGTCAGGCGTGAGGAGCTCGATGTGTTCCTCGTGCAGGACCACACCCTTCTGTTGCGCCAAGTCCCACAGGTCGGCAGCGGCGGCGTAGCTGAGAGCCATGGGATACTCCACACACACGTGTTTCCCTGCCTCGAGAAACCGTCTGAGCGAAAACGAAACCGCACCGCAAGCATGAAACAAGTCGGACAGCGACTTCTTAAGGACGGAGGACTAAACGCTGTGGCGTCTCACCTGATGTATTCTTCATGGTTGGCGTTTTCTGTGCACAGGAAGGCCACCTGAACGTCGCTGCGGCTCAGCGCCTCCTCCAAAGGGATCTGTTGGACTCCCTGCTGCTCCTCCAGTGTCCTCCTGCATGTCCAAGAGAGGTGTTAGGCTGCAAGGTGAAATCTTAGCCAGATTCTAGAAACGCATGAAAATCCACTAGTGACAGACTGATGATCAAAGGACAACATCTGAACGTGCTTCAGAGAGTCAACTGGTTCACTAAGGAGAGGAAAGAATCTCATGAACCTGTTTCAGAGAATCAGCTGACTCACTGAATAGGAGAGGAGCAGATTTCCTGAACCTGATTCAAAGAGTCAGCTGATTCACTGAGGATAGAAAATGAATTTCCTGAACCTGTGTCCATGCCTCCTTGAGGGGAGAGAACAAATCTCCTTGAGCCTGATTCACTGAGTCAGGTGATTCACTGAACATGAGTGGAACAAATTTCCTGAACCTGATTCAGAGTCAACTGATTCACTGAGGATAGAGAATGAATCTCCTGAATCTGATTCACAGAAAAGAGTGGAGAGAATCTCCTGAATCAAGTGCCTCCTTGAGAACGGGGAAGGGGGGAATCGGGTCTCCTGAACCTGATTCATGGAGTCAATTGACGCACTAAACAAGAGAGGAGCAAATTTCCTGAACCTGATTCAAAAAGAGTCATATGATTCACTGACTAGAGAGGACAAGTCTCCTGAATCTGAATCAACTGATTCACTGAACAAGAGAGGAACAAATCTCCTGAAATATTGTAGAATTCACAACGCCTGTCAGCCATCAAGTGGCTTGTTTTTATTCAGTCAAACAGATTGCGTATTTTTTACCTGATTCAGTGTTCAAAGGCAGAGTTCCTATCCAAAGTGTTTCCTCTGCTTCCACCAGTGAGAGTTTACTGTCGTCATGGATGTCAGAGTTGCATTGAAATAGCTGTATGATGACCTTTTATTTAGTCAAACCAAAGCAGCGGCGTTTCACAAAAACCCTGGTGTCTTATCTGGACCAACACTGACCTCGAGACAAAGCCCTTGATGGTGAAGATCTCCGCCGCGCTGGACGACAGAGGCGTGAGCAGGTCTCGGATCCTGACCCGGCCAGCAATGCCAACGCCTACCACCACACACCCAAACATTTCACCTGAGGAAACAAAATCTAAATGAGGTGAGCCTGGTTAAAGTTATCATGGGAGGAAACACAACAGTTGCCCCTAAAAAAAAAAAAGAAAAGAAAAAACAAATCTGTAAACTTATGGTCTGTGTATGTGTGGAGAAACATCACCTGCTGTGTCCCGGGGACTTCGAAGGAAGTGTGTAAACATGGAATAGGGACAAAACGTTAACCCAGGGTTTGGACTTTAATGCCCGTTGGTGCTCTGTCATGTGTGTTTTTGCGTGATTAAAGCTTTAAGACGTTATCAGTCACCAACCATCTGGAACCGGGGTGCGACAACCAAACATCAAACACCATAGTTTTAAATCGAATCATTTAACACCAGCAGCATGGAGCACTACTGCAGGCCACGAAACACTGCTCATCACTAACTTTTTACACTGTGGAATCGAAATGACTCACTCAATGTATCAACCGACTCTTTTAACAAGAGAGAAGCGGATCTCCTGAACCTGATTCACTGACTCAACTGATTCACTGAACAAGACAAACGCGAATCTTCTAAACCTCACTGAGTGAGTCAACCGATTCAATGAACGAGAGACGAGTGAATCTCGTGAAGCTGATTCACTGAGTCAACCGATTCACCGAGTCAACTAATTCAATGAACGAGAAGCGAGAGTATTTCGTGAGCCCGACTCACTGAACAAAGACAAAAGCGAATCTTCTAAACCTCATGAGTCAACCGATTCACTGAACCTGACTCATTGTGTGAATGAGCAAAGAACACGTTCAGCTGGCATTCAGGTTATTTTATTTTATTTTTTATTTTTATTTAAACATTACGACGTACGTCATTCAGGAAAACATCCAGTTCTGGCCTCCATGTTATAATTTTGCGATTTCCAGTTGCTGGTGTGTGTGTGGAGAAACAGGGCGACTTTTGTAATGGTTTCATAACAACACCTCACAATAGCAGTACAGTCACATCCCAAAACAGAGCTGTGCGCGCGCCAGGGGGGTGTAATTATTTACAAAAAAATGCTAATTGTCAATTAGTCTGGAATAAAGTCGTTCACTTACCACAAAAACGTTTAGGTCTTGATGTGATAATTGGCTGTGGGATGTCACCCTGCATGCACTTTTGGCCGAATTGCATAAACGACCCAGAGCGACTCTCTCGGACGCATGCGCAGATATAGGGCCCTGACCCAATGCTGACATCTGGTGGCACAAAGGATGAACTGCAACTATTAATAGAATACTGTACTGGAACACATCCTGGTGGAGGCTGCAGTGTTTTTTTCCCGTTTGGCTTCAGTTTAAAACATTCCTTCGAAAGAACAAACGCAACATTGATATATAATTTAAAAAATACCGTTAATGCATGAAAACTCTCATAGGATACGTTTACACGCCAACACTCACAATATTATTTATTCCTTTACAACAGACCGAGGCGAGCCGACCCGAAGCTCAAGTCTAGATCATGATTTGCTTAATTTAGAACCATCCCGTGTGTGTGTGTGTGTGTGTGTGTGTGTGTGTGTGTGTAATTAAATAAATAACATGCCCACCCTGATTTGCCCTTAGACTTGCATTGGCTCGCGGGCGGATCTTGCCCCTACCAATATGGCGGACATGTTGACGTCTTGTACAAGCTAGTACCGTCGGCTAATGCGAACGCCCGTTTTTAGCCTTATCCGTGCCTGGTACCTGACTATATTCATCTCGTGTGTATGTCATTTTAGATCAGAGCGAATCATTTCGCTTAGTAAACTGTCTTTTTTTAGTAGTAGTAATATAACTTTGCTGTAGTGTGTTTGTTTTTGTCTCTTTTTTTGTTTGTTTGCGACCCAAAACATATTAGCTTTACAATAAAGTTTGGTGAATTCAAAATAAAGATGGCCGCTTCCATGTAACACAGGAAGATATTTTAATTCAGGGTCAGGAGAATTTATTGCTAAATTTATAAGACGTTATGATTTATTCCTATAAAGTTATAACAAAAAATATTTCTATTTGTAGGAATGATGATGATGATGATGATGTGACTTCCGGTGTTGAGAAAGGTTCAGTATTTAGGGTTAAACACTGCAAAGGTCAGGAGAAACAATACTATTGCCTATAATATAGCATCTATTGTCAATAGACAGTGAAGAACAAGGTATAATAATGATAGATAGAGAGATGAACAGATAGATAGATAGATAAATTGATAGATAGATAGATACCACAGGTCAATGATCACCCAAACAACAAAATCTAGATAAATGAGGGAGCTAAGAGTGTTTCTGGATCTTCATCTGGAAGCTCCTGTCCTGTCCTGTTCTGTCCTGTTCTGTCCTGTCCTCATCACTGCACTTCTGCTCCAGATCTGCTGAACAACTGAGGACTTCAGGATGAGCCGCTCCACCAGTCTCCTGCAGCAGATGACCATCTTCGTCACCGTGGTTACGGGTGGAGGCTGTGGGATGATGTACTACCTCATGCAGAGTGAGTGGTCGCAAAGCTTCTGTTCTCCAAGACCTCATATGATTCAGTTCAGAAGTCAGGAAGAGGCACTACTCATCGGGATTGTTGAAACTGTGGTGGAAGTCACGTTGAAGACCCGACGGTCCTCAAGAATCCCCTTTAATATGAGCTTTAAAGCATGCAGTCATACAGGGAAGTTTCAAGAAAAGGAAAAGGAAGGAAGGAAGGAAGAAGTGCCCTCGCTGAATAGGGCATCTATCTTTATACTTACAGAGCTGGTTTTAATTCGGTTTATCGCCACATCAGCGGAAGGGAAAGCTCGAGGATGCAGAAAGACAGGAGACCTCCTCAAGTGGCGGGGTAGTTACTTAAGGGTGTAGTTACTGCGTGTACAGAACTGAGTACAAACAGCATCATAATTCATATATTCCAGGATACATGTCAGGACGCACTAAACAGAATTAAAGGGATTATTATGTTCATTTCTATCACAGGAACACAAGAAGGTGGAGGGGGGGTTTGGGTAAGGAGTCTCAAGTGTCAGCGCTTTGTAAACAGCCAAACGTAATGCTGGGTGCTTTTTTTTTCTTCTTCTTTTGTTTGTTTGTTTTAGTGATTTTCACTTCTTTATCCCACTTCCTCTTTGGAGAGTCCTTGTAACGAGCAAGATGGCTAGGAATTTTGTAATTTTGACGTTACGCAAGCTCTTGGGGATCAAAGGTGTCCTGATGTGCTCCTAAGTCACTTTGCATGTCCGCAAGGAAAGTCAACAAGGGCGGGTTATCTAAATGGTGCGTTGTCTAACAAGGTTCTTGTGTGTTTTGTCTAGAAAACTTTGCCAAATCGGAGTACTATCGATCGGCAGTTGAGCAGTTAAGCGAGCACTCCACAGCGATGGCCAATCTGGGAGCTCCTCCCTTAAAGATCCACAACATCCATCTCACCGATCGGTATAACCGCATCGACCACGCCATCGCCCAGGTCAGTCGTGTTCTCTGATATGGAGGAGTGGAGTTATGATGATGAAGAAGGAGAAGAAAAAAATAACCCCCCAAGCAAACCAGAAATACATTTCAGGGTTTTAACAACAGTGGTACCCTGCATAACGAACGCAATCCGTTCCAGTGGCGAGTCCGTTGTGCGAAACACAATTTCTCATCGACTTCTATGGGAAATCGTGTAATCCGTTCCAGGTCGCTGCGAGAAATTGAGAAAAGTGGAAGTGAAACTGGAACCACCCCCTGCTGATGAGGCTTCGTCTTCATCTGAGACACATCTGGCCATATTCAGGCTTTTTTTTTTAACGCAAAACTCAATTTTTCACGTGCGACATGCGAAACGTGTTCATTCTGTGACTCACGCGCAATTGCAGCGGCGTAAGTTCGGCGGGGCGTTCGATAAGGGGAGTACCACTGTAATACATTACCATCTCACCACCTTGTTGTTGATTATTTTTCTATAACGTTACATCTTGGAGTGTGTGTGTGTGTGTTTCTTTTTATTTTTTATTTTTTTCTTCCCACAACCCTCCCTGTGTTGAATTCTCAATTCTGATTGGTCAGAAAAGGTTTATTCCTTTCCTGTGCGCCATCTGTAGTTCACATCATTTCTAATATGTTCTCATTTCTCTAGTTACAAGTGTTACTACATAATATAATATGATGTTATAGGAAAATAACCGAGTTCACGGTGGTAACTTGTACCCTTTTTTGTGGAAAATTCAACGTAAAGCACCACTCTTCAATGTTTTGTTGTTTGTTTATACTTTTTTTTTTTTTTTACATTTTTAGCTAAAAATCCCCGTGACTGGAACAAGGACCGGAGGCTACCTGTACACGACGTCCACCAGAGACGCCATGATGAACAGGTGCGCTGCAGGTTCTACCTTTTGGTTCTTAAATAACAAAGACTGAATCCCAAACCCGACAACTCAGATAATAGGTCCCTCCGTGTGTGTATGTAGCGCCTCTCACAAGACCAGGGATCAAAATCAGCCATGTAGACGCAACACATAGTGAAAAAAGCAAACAAACGCAGTGTTCGGAAGTCATAACAAGTACCAGGATTTAGAATAAATAAATAAATCATCGCACATATTGACAAACTCCAGGTTATAAGGAGACGAAACATTGTTGGTGTATCTGGATTTACAGGTTTGTTTGATCCCCCCACCCCCCAAAAAAAGTAGAAAGTTCTAAGTTCTGCACACTCCTTGGTTAGTTTTTGTTTACATTTTTATTTAATTGATTTTTTTTTTTCATTTAATTAATTTTTTTTTTTACCTTTTAGAATATTTAAAAAACATGAAACTACAAATTTCTTTATGGTAGAGGTAAGTGCAAAAGTTTGCGCACCCTCAGGCCAATAGGATTCATACCGTGACACTTCAGACGTTGATGACGTGAAGGTAACGCCATACCATGATGTGTCTCAGACATTCCCTCTAATATCACGGGTGCTACAAGCGCTTGTTGTACATCCTTTTATCCTCGATGTATTTAAACATATCGATTTTAACTGCGCAGCCTCGTACGCTACCTACTTCAGATCAGGCCATGGGAGAAAAACCCTCCCTTTTTTTTATTTTAATTTTTTTATTTTCCTGTTGATTTGCGTCATGTTTTGGATTGTTCTCTGACTGCAGGCTCCACCCACACTTCATGTTCAACATCTTGAAATTTACATTCTATTTCCATTTTTCCCCATTCAAACTTTTGGGATGCAAATGCATCTCCCCCTCTGACTGTAGGGAAATTCTCAGGTAGGTCCTTCAAGCAAGCAGGAGAAAAACATCAAAGCATGAGGCAAAATTGGGCCCGTAATGTTCAGAAGGTTGAGTTGAGAGGTGGATGCGTAAACACAAACATTATCCCCATCGGCAACTTGGAAATACAAGTACTTGAAATTTCTGAGAGTTTCATGATCTTCACAAGGCGGACGTTTTGAGAACCAGATTGCAAAATAAATCAATCGGGCTTATGTTTGTTGTGCTGTTCGACAACTTGATCAAAAAAGTCACCTTCGCCGTGTGAAGGTTCCATTTTGGTGGCATGAACGTATGGTGTCTAAATTTTAGCCGGAACATGACTTTTATTTGTTTTGTTTAGTTTTTTATTTTTATTTTTTTGCCTGAATTGAGTCGTAGTCATCCCCCACCCCCTCCCCCCAGAACGCCACCCACACCCACCCACAAATTTAATATCTGGTTCATACTTCAGATCCCAGGAATCCCCAAAAGCCGCAAAATTTTATAAAATACCTCAAGCCCTAGGGGCGGCATGGTGTTGTGGTGGTTAGCACTGTCGCCTCATAGCAAGAAGGTCCTGGGTTCGATCTCCGAGGTCCCCCTGGACGCCTCTCTGTGTGGAGTTTGCATGTTCGCCCCGTGTCCGTGTGGGTTTCCTCCGGGTACTCCGGTTTCCTCCCACAGTCCAA
>JAQLOM010000001.1:20717404-20734713 GCA_030068315.1 Chrysichthys thysi
GCATGTGATAAATGTAGTCCTAGTTGTAACCTCTGCTTTCTTTCTTGAATGTCGCATATACCCCTTGATTTGCATAGGCTGACATTGATTTACATTCACATTTACATTTACATATGTATTTGGCGCTTTTATCCAAAGTGACTTGCATGCGAAACAGAATCCTATTCCGTCTTTGAGCTTTTTAAGACGTAAGGATCCGTCGGCTGACCTGAGACAAAGCGCAAGGCGGAACAACTAGCAAAAATAGTTCGATCAGGTGCAAGTACCTGGGATGGTGACAAACACTGGACAGAAAGGATTATTCATTATACTTGACAAACAGGTTGTTTTTGTCACATCATTCAAAGTTTATCTGGTTTCTAAGTTAAAAGTGCAGCATTGGGCACCAGGAAATAAAACTTACCAAGCCAGTAACTTAGGAAGCAACGTTCAACAGTAGGCCTCTAACAAGCCATTAAAACGCTGGCTGTGTTAACCTGAAGTAGGTGGTAAATTTAAATGATCTGGGACATCTTTGTGGTAAAAAAGAGCATCGGCTGATTATTTTTATGCTTCGGGTTGAAGATTTTACTTGCTGGATCGTGTCCTCTCTTGGGCACCTTTTAATCCTCATCTGTACAACTGTAGGCTCGCGCCATCTTAAACCTACGACTAAACATGTCCGATCCAAGTGCAGATGTAATCCATGCTAGCATTTTCATTTAATACCCCAGTTGGATGGTGGATGTGGATGATTACTGAACATTTATACCTATACCTCTCGCAAGACTTCAGAAGTTTTTCATCAGAAGGATACTTCACCCAGTAGCGGTTAATTCAAAGCAAGAGTTAAGGATTAATTAGCATGCTGTACATGTGGTCAAGTGGGCACATTTGCATGCCCAAATGATGAAGTGACAATTTTATTTAATCCCAACAACAGTGTGTTACGTTTCACAGATGTTCCTTCATTATTACAAATAACATAAATACCCGGAGAGTACAATAAGATCTTAATCGCGGGGGGACGGGATGGGACAACTAAATGACGTTCATCTGGTTCCATTAGACGTCTTGTTCTACCTTCATGGGGGACGCAAACATTAAAAGCCATGTTTTTTTTGTTTTTTTTAAAGTGTACTATTTCTTTAAACCCTTAATTTTAATTGCTGCAGTGTTAGCCTGTTCCACCACTTCAGCCGGATATTCCTAGGTATCTTATTATTTAAATGAAAAAAAAAAACCAAAAACCGCTCAACTGTGGGATTCACAGGAATTCCCAGCCTGGAACTCTGGCTTGTTTAGGTCTTCTAGCTTATCTGAGCGATCATTAAACATCAGAGCAGAGCATGATAATGAGATTACCGAATAAGGAAATTGGAAATACAACTGTAAAAACCGTTTGTGTGTCAGGCATGGTTTAGAATCATGTCCTGACGTGTTCAAGGACGAGGATGAAACAAATCATGTGAAAGTCCACAACTTCTGCATTAGCGCACTACTAGGTACCTTGTTATCAGATTTAACCTGTTCATGGATTCCCTTTTTGAGTCAACAAGCATCACATGCTATTTCGGTCCTGGCCCTGTTTCCGACCCCTGTCTCATCACTGATTGTCATCGTTACCCTATTGTGTTCGTCTGTTCTGTGTTTAGACCTTGATTAGTTTGTCTATACCTAGTTGTATCCAAGTGTCTTTGCGAAGTCTTAGCAAGCTTAACGTGTAAGTCGTGTTCCTGAAGTCCTTTGTTTCATGGTTTCTTGATTAATTTTTTGGACTCTTGCATGTTCTCCTGGTTATGATGGTTTTTATTTGCCGTCAATGCAGCATGCTGATTTTTTTTTTTTTTTTTTTTCCCCCACTTGCATTCCGACTTTTAAATATATGAATCTTTTGAATTTTTCATCAGCTAACCTGCTTTGATTGATTGGAATTTTTTTTTTTATTATTAACTACTCATCCTTGAATACAAATCAAACCAAATGGAATTGTTCAAAGGTGTGCTTGATAAAGTTATATTAGTTAACCTTAATATGTACAGGGCTAGTTTCCCCATAAAAGAGCAATGAACCAGAAACAGGCGATTCGACTGATATGACAGATGAACCAACCAACGAACAAAGTTGCATGTGGAAACCCAGTCAGATTGCATCTTAGATCGTGACGCTAGAGGCCAAATAACGCGTACACAGATAAACCTCCCACAGGCTCCTGAGCCCCTGATGCTGCGACCATGACACTGAAACCTTCCTAGATGATGATGTTCGCGTTTCTGTCTCAAGTGAAATTTGTGTCTGTGCATGTCTGAGATATTTGAGGTCATTCATGGCAACTGCCGTAGTCATCCCGAAAGTATGATGAGTGCGTGACTAACATAATCAAAAGAGTGATACAGAACTGAAAGTTTTCACGTAAATTTGAGGTGTCATTGCTTCCCGGGGACTTCCGTTTGCTGTCACATCATCAACAGGTTTTTCAACAGTCAAACCTCAAGGATTCTTGAGCTGATTTGGAGTTTTTGTCTTTAGACCACAAGCATGACTGTGACTGCATTTTCAATACTTTGATTCTTGATCTTGGTGTCAGCACTCAAGGTCGGGGAATGGGTGTAGACGTGCAATTGTTGATCGTCCCATAATAACACAAGTATGTCCAAAGTTTTGGCTAGTTTTCCCATTGTTGTCTGGTTTGTGCATGATGTGGTGCAAGCAGCCATGTTACTAAAATATTTAGTGTTGTGTGTGTGTGTGTGTGTGTGTGTGTGTGTGTGTGTGTATATGTAACAAAGCACTGCAAGGCATGCTCTTTTAGGAAAAATAACCAACGATTGGATGGTGTGCTATGTCTCTGCTTACTGTTACCACCCCAAAGTTGATTATATTCCTATAGCAGTGGTGGTGTATTCCTCTTAGCATCAGTTTATAGTTACGTTCAAAGTCCACAGAACGTGTTGCTTAACTTTAATGATCATGTTTTAGCAGCTAGCTGCAGTCATCCCCTCCAGCAATTTTCTTTCACACATGACTACTAAGACTGCGAGTCTGCAAAGGAGTGGGATCGTTGTAAACGGCTCTCAGAGGAAGACCGATGGAGTGGGAAACAAGATGGGAAAATATCAAGAGGTCCTCTCATAATCCTCCTCATCAGTTTCTTCATATGGAAATTTCCGTAAAACACCTAATTGGACATGCACCACACCCTTTTTTTGGTACTCGAGGGACTTTTATGTATATAATTTTGGACTGGCCAAAAAATGTACCATTTCTGGACCAAAGTAATAGAGGTCTGACTGATGCACCCTGCCTTAGACCTTCTCAAATGATCGTTCTAAAATATCATCTCATCTTCTGCTGCTTAATCCTGTTCAGGGTAACAGGGGGAAGCTGGAGCCAATCCCAGCTGACTTCAGGTGAGAGGCGGGGTTACACCCTGGGCAAGTCACCAATCCACCGCGGGGGGACACACAGAGACAGACAATCATTCACATTCACCTTCACACCTATGGCCAATTTAGAGTCGCCAATAAGCCTAATCCCCTCTGTGCATGTCTTTGGACTGTGGGAGGAAACCGGAGAACCCAGAGGAAACCCACACGGACACGGGGAGAGCATGCAAACTCCACATAGAAAGGCGCCCAGGTTGACCCCGGAGATCGAACCCAGGACTTTCTTGCTGTGAGTGTGGTGCTAACCCCCATACCACACCACACCCCCTCACCAGCATGCTGTCCTGGTTCTAAAATGTGTCCGGGGGTAGCTCAGGGGGTGGCAACATTGGACTACTGATCAGAAAGTAAGGGGTTCAAATCCAATCACCACCAAACTGCCACTGGTGGACTTTTGAGCAAGGCCCTTAACCCTCAACTGCTTAGTTGCACAGGGTGTCCGTAAAGTCTGGACACATTGGTAAAAATACAACTTCAAACAACATCTTCAGTATGAATACAACTTTTTATTCAAAGAGCATCTTCAATATGATTTCCATCATTTGCAATGCAAATGTTGATGCATCTCACAAAATTACAAAACAGTTGAATTAAATGAAAAATATCCAATTATCCTATGTGTCCAGACTTAACGGACACCCTGTATAAATGAGATAAATGTAAGTTGCTCGGCATAAGGACGTCTGCCAAATGACTGTAATGTAATGTAAAATATGAATGAATGAAAAATCTCGAAAAATCTGTCTGGCTAGACGGATGGTACCCAAGAAGACCACTGTACAAGTTTGCATTACAGTCCACAATCTGTCTTTGGCGCATTGGCTGAATTTGTGTTAATTTCGCCAAGAAGTTTTCATTTTGATTGTCACTTAGTGAAAATTGTAGTTGCATTTTAGTCACTATATATATATATATAATGTTTTGTTTTTTTTTTTTTTAGAATTTTCTCAGACAGCCTCATGATAATTGTTGTAAAATGCGTCCTATAACTTTAAGATGGTTGGTGGCTTGTCAGATCTTTTTTCCCCCTTTGGAGACACGACTGGTTTTCCTGTGGTGTTACGTGGAGTTAGCCACGACTCTGTTACTGCTTTGCTAATTATTGCATGAAGACAGCATTTTATACACTGTGATTGTGCTGAGTGCTACTTTTCATATAACAATCTTACTTCATTGTGACTAACTCCATGTAAGACCTGACTCGTTATACCTGTTAGAATCCAGGAGGATTGTGAAACCTGTTTCCTTGGATTTCTAACTACACTCAGGAACTTAAATCTGGGACAGTATTAAATTATTAATATATTATTAAGATAAAAACTTTGCTGAAAAAAATCTCTCCTCACTGTAAAAAATAAATAAATAAATAAATAAATAAAAAATCCCTCGGGACGTAACCCAAGTCATCCGCCAGCTATTTCCCCAAACTTCCGTAATCAGATATTTTTTCATTTACATTGGCGTTTAGAATTTAGACATGAATTTATACTTGTTGACAAAAATAAAACTGGGCTGAAGCTCTTGCTAGGTATCCTTTTGCTAGAACTTTCTTCTACCAAGGCTAATGGGGCAACCCTATATACGCTACAGAGACGGCGAAATGGAATTGCCAAATCACAGGACCTTTGTGTTGAAAGGAAAAAAAAGGATTGAATGTAGGACAGTGAAAACGTCTCTGAGGTGCTGATGCCTGTTTGGTATCCCATGTGGGTAGTGGATGGAAGGAGCAGTTGTTCTGGATGTTAAAGATAGTGACAGTTTTTCATGTATCTGGATCGTAACCATCAAAAGACAATAAATGTGTCTATATAAAGACTTTCCCCTGAAGGATCCACTGAAAATTCCTTGCAGAAATGTTAAGTAAATATCTCCTCACGGGATGCCTCACAGTATCCGTGATTATACAGTTGTTCAGTAGTAGTCTCAGTATTGGAGGCGAGGTTAAAGAAGGTTAATCGACACCTTCGGACCAGTCGTACTTGAGATTTCTACGCCGCTGTGGCAAAACAAGTTAAAATCTTTTTATAGTCTTTGCTCTATAAATTGGTTTTAGAGACAGAGCTTCGATGGTTCATTCGTCATTGGTTTGCACCGCGTTTGAATGATGTTTCTCCATGGAATCGTTCGGAGACCTTTCAATATTCTGATGAAAGATTACATTACATTAACTGGTCTGAATACATGTTTTTCTGTTGACAGTTTCACCCTTTGAGATTATATCATGGTTACGTACCTCTGTCAAAGCTTTGCCTGTGCTTGTGCGCGATGTATCTAAAAGAACAAAGAAGGCGCAGTACCGTTTGATTCTCCGACCGCTAATACATTTTACAAATAGCTCCCTTTTATGCTTTCTCCTATATCTGCACCAACGTATACCCCAATTTTTTTTTTTTCCAGTGAATGGGATGAGGTGCATGAGCGTGAACTGTCATCGTTTAAATGCGTTTTAGACTCAACAAACCGCATGGATCTAACCCTAACAGAAACTTTTTCCACCCAGACATAGCCTGTTTTAAGTCATATGTTTACTTCCTGGAAAAGCCCAGTGTTTGTAGCTCTACAGAGAAGTGACTTGATGATTGAGTGCTATAAATGCTAAGATGATTGCATCTACTAATGTTTTTGCAGATAAGCAGCACCATGAATAGTACATATAGTTATATGCTGTTGTTTTTTTTCTTCTTCTTCTTAAATTTATAAATACATGACACTGATTAAAAAAAAAAAAAAAAATGGATGTCGTCAAGACTATTCGAATTTAATTGTGCCACCGTGAACGGATATGTCAGTGTTGATCAGCCTCAGGATAAAAGATTAGATCTTTTGCTGATATTTCAAATGAAGGCGGCTTGAAGGTTTTTAATGATTAAAAATGATGCTGTTGAATCAGAGGATCAAAAAACAAAAATGCCCTGGGAACCTAAATACATAACGTCTTTCGTTCATTCATGTCACAAAACCCTTCTTTATGTTTTAGTTCCCATAGGTTCCCAGCTTGATGCACCTCTGCGCTTACCTTGAAACCTTTCGAATTTCCTTAACCATACGGAACATGACCTGTGTAGGCGATTTGTTCCTGTGTCTGATTTACGCCAAGTTGCCATCACCTGACCGAACCTCATGACAACCAAGCTAAGAGGGAAGTTGTGACAAAACCGCTCTTGTTATCCTGTGATGTGGTGTCAAACTTTCAGTTACTCAGTTGAGAAAACTTAGGGGATGTCCAAGATGTATAGTAGCGTACTGGGTCGTGTGTTATCAGTGCAAAATCAAACCATCAGGCTGAACGAGAGAAAAAGGAAAAAAAGACAATGAAGTGCACAATAAGCACATGCCAATTGAGCACAAGAAATCCAAGCCTTAATGTAAGTTTTGTATTTATTCAACTTGTCTTAGTATCACTTAGAGAAGTCTTCTTAGATGGATATATATATATATATATATATAGTGGGGAATTTCAACCAGTGAAACCCCCAAATATATGTCCATTAAACCGTGAACAATAATATGCCAGCACATAAAGGTAACATCGTTTTACACTGAATTATATCTTAAGCTCTCCGAGTGGCTTGATGGATAGAAGTAGGCCATTTTGTTAAGAGGTAAGTCCCTTCAGATGACCTGTGATTTTTGGAGCTCCAGCGTTAACCAGTAAAAAGTGTCCATAATGGAGTCATAATTTAAAAGAGTAAACAAAAATAAAAGTCATGCCTTTTAAAAGCATTCACATATATACAGTATATAACAGTCGTGCCTTTTGCACCCTTTACAGATAAGTTATTTCTTCAACGCTATAAAGGAGCTACTGAATGCGATTGACCTATCTCGTTTGGTTGTACATGTGAAGATGAGTCCTTTCCCGAAAACATTTTCAGTTCCATTATTAATGACTTTAAGAAAAAACTTTAAAAAAAAAAAAAAAAACCCCAAAAGCAATTTGGTCCAGGGAACTACTAGTACTTCTATGTAGAGCTTTGACCAAGCTTCTCTTTTTTAGTTTATTAGAAAAGGAAATCATTATCTGTCCACTGTTATGCTGCGATTATAAGACATCAAACGTTGCTCAGTCAAATTTGGAACGTTATTTGCTCTTTGTTGTGCAGTTAAAGCCTGTTCTACACTGTTTGATTTTCCGCTTGGACAAAAAAAATCACCAAAACGTCATTAAAGAATTCCTTATCCGTGAGTTAAAATCGCCCGGCTTTGGACGCGTTTGGTGACGTGCTCGCTGGCGGATGATTTCGTTCCATTGTGACCAATGACGGTCGATCACAAAGGTCTGGCAGTGTCCCAAAATTTTGCTCGATCTCAGATTGTGAGCGTTGCTAAGATGCCCATGTAAAAACCACCAGCAGGAGGACAGAATCACTTTCTCCATGACCCCAGATCACGCTCTTTGATGATGTAAGCAAAACATAATAATAGCATCTTTACCATATAATCTCTCACGCATCATCATATGCGGTCGCGTAATGCGTTCTAGAATTTGTGCCAGATTTTGCTCACATCATTGTGTGATGAGTAAAAAAAAAAAAAAAAAACAAAAAAAAAAAAAATCACAAAAGGGATTTGAAACGACATAATGCAAAACTGGCGTACAGTAGCATCTTATTGTTGGAACTGGTACAATACGATAGCCATGGGGACTTTCCTTATCTTACAGAGAGTACCAACTAACTGATGAACTTGGCATTGTAGTTCCAGTGAACGCTCGGTTAGCTTTTTGGGCATTTTGCTCATGTAGTGTAGCAGAACAGCAAGGTAGCAGGGCAACAGATGAAGGCAAAAGTGGCCAAAGTCAGAGTTCTGTGCATCCATGTCAGTCCGGCTGTCCAAGCCCAGGATCAGGACCAACCCCTGCCATTGTCCTTATCTAGCCCTTGTGCGATAGTCCTTAAAGATGAACCACCAGGTTATCTAGGTCTCTTTTCCCAAGCCGCATCCTTCACGTCTTTATCCTTATGAGACTGATTCCAGAAGGGTCCTGAAGAACTCTGAACGGAGGAACCTGGGGTACGAGTCCTTTTCCATAAGGCTAAAGACGATCTTCTGGGCCTCGTCGAAGCAGGACCTCGACGGGATCTGCACGTTCTGCTTGATGAGCTCCCTGGTTTTGTGGTCAATGTTGATCTGTGGGACATTCCAGAAAAGAGTCGGAGTCATCTTAACGGCATTATTACAAAGACAATTGCTTGGCATACCGCTTTGCTTTTCCAAATGTTACACAGGTTTTGAGCTTCGTCACTTAAATGGATTCGCAACATGGATAGCATGAAGAAAGTCCAAACGTTTTTGTTTTGTCTTACCTCTTTTGGAGCTTCAGCCTGGATGTAGCGGTCAAAAATCTTCTTGGCTCTGGAGCTCCGCCTACGATTGCACTTGATTTTCTTGAAGTCCTCGCAGATCATCCAGAACTCAATGTTCTCATCACTGAACTCAGATTTGAGAAAAGCCTGGAAAGTTGTTTTACCGGCTACGGGAGACGAGAGGACAAGAGTCACTCTGTGTGTAGTTTCATGGACATTTGTGGTTTTAATTAACATCTTATTTCGTGCCTTCATGCGTATGTGTATCTCTACAACCACTGTGCAAGAAAGGTATTGGTAGATTACTATCCATCGAAGATGCAGACATTAGACGTTCAGTAGTTATATATTACGAATGATGTACATTGCTACTTACATTTTGATCTGAGAAGAGTTTCTAGGGATTGTGACCAGAGCAGGCTGTCTCCAGGTTTCAGTCTGTTGGAAAGGAAGAATATTAATACCACGTAATACATACAACTTGTGTACACACATAAAATCTTTAGCAGCAACAACGACAACAAAACCCCCCCCACAAAAAACTAAAATTCCACTCACTTCTCCGACATTGGACTTCTCATGAGCTTGCGCTGAAGCCGCAACTTGAAGTCTTTCCTCCTGTAACAAGAAAACGAGTTTCACGTACAGGTCCATAGGATTCATCAAACAAGGCTTTAAAAGTATTAAAATATTAAAAAAAAAAAAAAAAATTCAACTTACTGAGACTGTGGTGGCCTCTCTTCCTTAGTCATATTATCCAGTTCGTGTGTCATTAGAGGCAAGCTTGGCATTTTTCTCTCGGATGTGCTGTTAGAGCTTCGGGGTGTTTGCGTGTGGCACGACCGTTAGTTGGTTCACACAGGATCTGAAAGCAGGAGTCTACGCAAAAGTTTTTATACGTGCTTTGTATTACCAAGAGTACTGCAGTACGTCATCAACTCAGACGTGACTAACCACAGACAGCAAGAGGAAGTTTGAGCTGACGCTCGTTGCTTGCTTAGGGCCTGGCGAATTTGCTGCACACTTTGTTTCTCTCTCTGACACGTAGAGATGCAAATCCGCCAGTGGAAATTTCAACAGCCGATAAGCAAATGCTGACTTTTACCTCATAGCTTTTTCAGTGAGCTCTTTGTCTGCGCCTGCAGAGCACGACGAGCAGTGCCGCCATAGGCGCAAACCTAATTATGATTGTGTATTTTTAGCGGTTATTTGACTAGAAAATGCTAAACATGTAAACATCTTTTTGAAGTTTTACTGTCATCAGCGAAACATGCAGTCAGAAATGGCCTGCTTGTTTACTAGAAATTTTCCATTCCGTCTCATAATGTTTTGCACCTGCCTTTGTAAATAGTTAACTCGTGCATAGTTTAAGAATAACCGCAGTTTGCGCAAATGGCTTACTGTATTTTATGTATAAACCAATGTATCCATTATTGTAAAAAACAAAAAAAGGGGGGGGGACGACGACTTTAGGAAAGGATCGGTATCTGTATAAAAGGTAAAGTCCTTGGTTTTGTGCTGAAATGGTCTAATGGTTGCAAACAATTCCCACAAGCCAGCTCATACCAAAAACAAGTGGATAAGCTTGTTCGTATCTTCCTGCAAGATTCTGGTACTTGCTGGTTAAGTTGCTTATCCATTGTGTCCCGTCTTGTCCATACATGAATGGGCTTATGAAAGGCCCAAAAACTAGCTTGTTAACATCAGAGGGTAAATGCTAAGCCTAGCAGTTCTTTGAGAGAATTCAAGCGAGCTACTAAACCACAGCTGAGTCTGAAGAAATTCACTGGAGTTGCAGGGGGTTTTCGAAAGCATTGTGTTTGGGGACAGACAAGAAGGTCGAGGACTTTCTCTGTATGGGGAAACAACGTTGCTTCTGTGTCCTGAGGGAGGTCACCAGACAGCATAATAAAAGCCCCATTCTTTTTGAAAGTTTCACTTCTCCTTTTGGTACTCTCTCAAGACTTTATATTTCAAGTCTGCCCATTGCAAAATAATGCAAAATACCCTTTTATTTTCGTACCTGAATCCAGTACGGTAGTCGCCGAGGGATTGGTTGGCATGGAGAGGGCGGTGGGGGCTCAATGGTTCAGACTCTGGGCCACTGATCCAAATGTTGTTCAGTTCAACCCCAGGACCACCATGCTACCACTCTTGGGGTGCTTGAGCCAAGCCCTCGTGGGTGACCCTGAGTTTGACACCAACTTCCTACCAAACTAGGACATGCAAAGAATTTTTTTTACTGTGCTCTGGGTACATCTGACTTCAATGACAATCTTCTATCTTCTCCAAAATGTACTAGATTGCTCATTATATTCATATTCCTCTTGGTGGCAAAGCTTCAGCGCTGTCCTGTACCCTGACTACCGGTATTCATTTATTTGTATTCAATAAGTGCTTATTCTGGTTGCAGTGGAACTGGAGCCTATCACTGGGGGTAAGCCAGGAATACAACATACACAGATTTATCAGAAGTAAACAGACAGGGTTAGGGTTATCATTTAAAAAAAAAATCTTTTTAGAAACTTCCTTCGAGCGGCTCTGCCATAGTAGGCAAGTTGATGGAGATCCCTCACAGAAGTACTGTGACTCACTTGGAGTCGCTCTGCGACATCAGCGGCCTTACAGCGGGGATTTTTCTTCAGCGATCTGCTCGACAGTCTGAAGACACCTGTCGACACCCAGGTCGACTTGAGCGAGATGCTGTTGTTTTCTTTTCTTTTCTCTTAAATTGTACAACCACTCTTGACCGTGGCAAGAGCAATGCCTAGGTTTTGTGCAATCATACGCTGGCTAAGTCCACCCTCAGATTGACCCACAATACGCCCTCTTTGAAAATCACACACCTCTTTTGCTTCTGGTGTTTGTGACTTGGCTAGTTGTTCTAAACAATTCATATGCTGTAATCTGAAATGAAGAAAAAAAAAAAAAAGAATCTATATTAACAAGTTTGAAGCACCAGGTGGTGTCCGCATAGATAAAACATAAGGAAGGGAGTCTGTTTACTTTTGAGGTGTCTGTGCGGATGGGATTCAAATCCATCACGGAGGACCACACACCCTCACACACACATTCACACACAGAGATGATCTAGAGTAGGTAGTCCACTAGCAGGCATATATTTGGGAAGTGGATGAGAATCTGGGAATATGGAGAATATAAAAAATCAGGATCAAATCAAGGGCCTTGAAGCGAAGCTTTGAGGTGGCATTGTTACCCACTGCACCACCGTGCCACCCATGTCCATGTGGAATAACATGAAGCACAGCGCAGAATGATAAATAGCTAAAATGCCTTTGTGCTCAAAAAAGTCATATGAAATCAGACACTGTTGACAGTTAGGGAACCAAGATAGACCTGCGGTAGAAAGCACATGATGTCAGTATAGTTTGTGGCATGGGAGGTTGAAAAATGTGAGACTGGAGTAGTTCACTTTCTATTCTGATCCCAAAAAGGGAACCCATTGGCCTTTCAGGGCTAATTTAAAATGAATGGGTTTGATTCCTGGTGCGCATTGTTTCAGCGGAATTTTTTTTTTACATACAGGTGTCTTCACTGGTACGTGCTTTGGGGAAAAGAAAAGGGTTTTTTTTGTTTGTTTTTGTTTTTTTTAAAGAGCTCTTTGTGGAACATGTCTACTTGGAATGTTCTTGCATAGTGAAACACTCACAGTTTACTAGGAATCAGCATCAGCACACTTCATGCTACCATTTTGGGAATCCCTTAATTTCTAGGTAGGACCCTAAAAACGGAGGGCTTCAGAAACCCCAGCAACCTGTAAAGAAATTCAGAACTGCTGACCATCCAAAGAACCACTGAGGAACCATTGTAGCTATGTTCATAACCAAGGTTTCCTAGTTAAGTAACTATTGGGTTGTTCCATCTGCAAACCCTTTGGTCATGTGTTTTAAACCTATGTATTCGTTACATGCGCTGTTATAAAGTTCCAAGTTTTATCTTTGAGTTCTTTTGGTCGTCGTTCTTTGGAAACCCTTTAAGGCAGGGGTGGGCAATCCGAGCCATGGAGGGCCGGTGTGGGTGCAGGTTTTTGAGATAACCTCTCAATCAAAAAGCAGTTTCGAGCTGTGGGAGGAGTCTTTTTTTAATTGTTGACTGAAGGATCATCTCAAAAACCTGCGCCCACACCGGCTAAGGATGTGAAATCCTAATTGACAAATCAAACCCGTCATGAGTTCTATCAGCGTGTCAGGAGTATATGAATATATTCTTGAGATCAGTTCTTTTTAGATTTCCCAAGAGCTCAAGAAGCCATCATTTAAATCAGATTTTTGGCTTACAGGAAGTTTAGGTTTTGCCAAAGCCCACGAAACCTTTTATAAAGCAAAACAAATGTTCAGTGTTTGTGAAACTTAATCCAAATTGTAACTTTTTTCCTCATATGAGTTCATTATCCTAATTGGTGAATCATAGCCATCATGAGTTTGATCAGTGTGTCAGAAGTATATGATGATATACATGTGATCAGTTCTTTATAGCTTTCCCAAGAGTTTCAGCAGCCAGTTCATTATGAACTGCAGTTCACTGTGAAACTATCGAGTTGATTCTGCTAACTCTCCTAGTTAGTAGTCATAGATTAGTTGTCCTAGTTTGGTACATTGTAATTGCTTGATTTCTCTCAACGAGTGAGGGACGTTTTAGAAAGTGTAATGAATTATAGGCAGGGGCTAGGTCAGGGGGTTAAGACGTTGGACTAGTGAACGGAAGGTCGGGAGATCAAATCCAAGCACCGCCAAGCTGCCACTGTTGGGTCATCGAGCAAGGCCCTTAACCTCAAAATGCTCAGTTGTATAAAACGAGATAAAAATTTAAGTCACTCTGGATAAGGGCGTCTGCCAAATGACTGTAATGTAATCCTGCTGACGTCCACTCTTCGACAAACATTAACTGAACTCCGTCTGTTTGGTTCATCGCTCTACAACGCAGGATTTACTTTTCAGGAGGAGTTTCACGTTTGAACCCCTTTGGAACATTTGGTAGCACATTTCAAAATCCAAATTGCTGTCTTACTTTAGATCGGCTTTTTGGCCTACAGGAGCTTTAGATCCCCTTGACCATTTAATCATTTGGAACGCGTTGAATTTTCCTGTTTCTTGGTGACTTCGTAACATTCAAAGCAGTGTGAAGTTCCTCTTTGGGGAACCCCTTTGAGTTTCCTTGAAGGACCCTAAAACAGAAAGCCTTCCAGTCAGAAAGGCTTCCAAGAACAACAGTTCCCAAGTACAAATCTTCACCTAGTGACCAATCGGAGAACCATTGAAGCATTTTCCGTCTGTAGATAACCAAATGATTTGTCGCCTTAGTAACCGTTGGGGTTTTATAAGTGTACAGATGTGACTGTAAAACACCAAAAAGGCAAGGTCGGTAGAAGGGCCTGTGGTTTTCATGTACATGTTTAAGAATGATGAAACGGATGTGTCAAGAGTGAGGATACATGTGTGTCAGACAGGAAACCCTCAGCCCACTCGTTTGGTTTCGCACTGACGTCTGGGGCGTATGACAGCATAGTTGCATTAATGGAGGTCTTGTGGGTTATAGATGTGATATTCGACACAGAGTCTTGCATTAGACATGTTGTTGTGTAATTATGGAACTAAATGCTTGGGGGGGTGGGGTCATGTGTTTGGAGGGAAATAATAAGTGGCAAGTGACCTGATGTGAGGTGAAGTCACGGCTACCACCCCGAAGTTGATCATTTTCCAATGACATCATGGCGTGAAGTGCTTTCTTCCTTTTACCCCGTAACCATATGCCAAAAATCTTTTTTCTAAAGAACAATAAACACTTTTTAAGCATTTCTAGCTATATTTATGGTTAAGGAATGTCAACAAGGCATTAATTCCTATTACCACACATATTGTAAACAGTCACTCCATCGCCGCCCCGCCTTCTTTTGTGAAATGAATGAGACCACAGTCATGTCACGCCGAGAATGTTGTGTGTAATGTTGTTATAGCAGCTATAAGAGAAACAGGAGCAGCTTAGTGGGTGGAGATTGGGCTGCTGTTTGAAAGGTCTTGAGTTCAAATCCCAACACTGTCGAGCTGTTACTGCTGGGCTCTTGAGCAAGGCCCTTAACCCTCAAGGGCTCAGGTGCATCAATGAGAGAAATGTAGGTTGCTCTGGATAAACCATGAGGCTAGTTGGTTTGTCTCTAGCCATGCTTTCTTTCAGTTTGTTTTTTTCTGAACAAAACAAAAAACACGCAACTCTAAGTCATCGTGAAACCGCAAAGGATGAAGCTGTCCGTCTTGACAGACTTTCCAGACTTCCCCATTGAAGCAAAAACGTTACAGCTTTTCCTCTGTCTGTTATAAAGCACTGCCCATATTAGAGACTCTTTTCAAAAATAGTAATCACATCAGCGAATCCAAATGTTTTTTTGTTTGTTTGTTTTGTTTTTGCAACTTATTTATGGCGAATGTTAATCTTTCAGGTCTCTGTGTTAAGTCGCCGCTACAGGAGCAATGATGCATTAGAGTGACCGCGTGAATATCAACCTGTGGTTCTCCTTGCAGACTGAACTACTTCTGGGCTGCAGGACTGAAATAGTAATGAACACCCAAAAGACCCCTAAAGCTTGGGTTGGGTTTCCCTTTCAGAAAGATTCCCAAGTCGAACATCTTTAGCACACTATCTCTTTAACTCTTTAAACTCTCCGAAGAACCCTTTTTTTTTTTTTTTCCCCCTCCTGTGAGACGTTATATCATGTTGTATGCTTGCAAGACTTTGGGTATGTTTGCAGCTTCCTGTGTTTTTTCCCTTTTTTTTGCTGTTCTGTCTATTTAGCACGTTGTAGCGCCGATGACAGCATTTCTCATAAATTCATAACCAAGTCCAATAAGCACACAGAGAAGTCCCTTATATCAAACAAACAGACCATGTAGACATGTGACTTACGCGCTTTGGATATGAATGTGCAGAAATGAAAGCACTTCAAGAGGAAGAGGAAGCCGCCCTTGTTGATACTGTAGAATAGCAGAATTCAACCGTTGAGAACAACATGTGCAGACGACTAATAGGGAACCATGTGAGATGCAAAATAAATAAATAAATAAAACAATGTTGAAGCCATTCAAATGCCCCAAGGAATATTCTTATTATATGTCTTTGCACTGAGATACAGCACCATTGACGTTTTTTTTTATGCATCACCAATGGTTTATGCTTTAGCTGTATTGTAAATGATGCATATTTGTATAGAATAGCACATTGGAAGGAAAAAAACCCACCTTGTTGTGGAGAACTGTCTCAGTATTTGTCCACGTGAGAACTATACAAAGCCTCAACTGTGATGTATAAATACCTGATGGGCATCAAGTTACAGAGTATTGAGATGAGCATGCAAAGGGGTTTTTTTTCCCATTAAGCTTATTTAGGTACATAACTTTGCATCCCTAGCCCATAACAAAAGGCCTTGCGTCAATTCTGGTTGCTTCGCGATGTGATCTCGAGTGTGTTAATGCAAGTAAACATGGGACAAAACAACTGGGGATCACGCACAAGTGGACATATATAGTCTTACTAAATGCTTATCATTGTTTTCAAAAATTGTCATTTGTCAGGTGACATGCATATTTAACATATCCACTTTACCTACTCCACGAGTCACGCATTTTAGATGATGAAAAAAAAATCAACATTTTTCGTTCCCACAACATTCACTCAGGCCTGATGAAATTTTCAGAGCCACATGCTCAACAGGAAGTTGCAGCATTTCGAATTTCCTGAAGATCATGCGAAAAGGAAAAGTCAACCTTTTCTTCCCGTCCTTCTGATCTTCGTTTTCAACGATGTTGCGATCACGATCGACGGAGTCACTTTGATCACGCAGTGCTCTTACATAAAGGATAAACTGAAAGTGAATTCGGAATTTTAAAAATGATTTTGGATCAGATTTCCCGGAAATCATTAGCGCCGATTCGAGTTATCCACGTTTAATGTGTTTGCTAATTCTCAGCATCAATCTCATGTACCTTGGGCTCATCTAAAGCAAAATATCAGCCATAAGATCCCTTGTAAAGATGATATATTATTGCCTGAGGTGAATTAACACCTTTTATTAAATCATCAAGCATATATTTTCTTAGATTCGATGTTGGAAAGCTTTGAATTACTGCAAAAGCGTGCGATTCAGGTTTTACAGTAAACTTGAAAGCGAAGAATGTTCCTGATTTTCTGTAAAGTCAAATGTTAGTGATGTATAAAGGATCTGTCATTGTTCTGCGAAAGAACAATGAACTCCTACACAAAAATACCACTTCTTGGTTCTTCTTGTGAGAAACCTATTGTATGCTAGTTTACTGTCAGTTAGCCAGCTAGCCGTCTTAGCTAGTTTAATTAATGCTAGGAGAATTAAGGTTACCTGGGATAGCTGGAGCACAAAGGCTTTTTATAATGGTATGTTGGATTTTCTTTTATAGGAATAAAGGTCTAGACATATTCAGGGTCTTTTTTTTTTTTTTGTACTTTCTTGTGCATAAAAAGGAACCAAAAAATGTAAACTTGTGATAGATAGATAGATAGATAGATAGATAGATAGATAGATAGATAGATAGAT
>JAQLOM010000001.1:20756801-20770584 GCA_030068315.1 Chrysichthys thysi
AGAAGTAACGGGAAGCTCAAGAGAGCCATGATATTATGTTCTTTACAAGTGTATGTAAACTTTTGACCACAACTGTATTTAGCTAGCCAAATTTGTGTTCGATATCTTGTATGTGCCCTGTATAGACCCGGCTGCTAATTCTTCTCTGATAACAGCATGCCCCCAAGTATTTTATTCCTCATGCCCTGTAATTGAGATCCATATGAGGATTTCTTCCAACAGCTGAAAACTGAATTTGCCTCAGTTTTTCATTTATTATTCATCTTCCGTAACTCAGTAACTCGGTAAGTGCTTCAGTAAGTGCTTTATCCTGGTTAGGTTTGCAATTGAAGGGGAAGGAAGATATACCCACTGGACATGACTTCAGTGCATCACAGGGTATTGCATGCGCGCACACACACACACACCTATTTCATATATTTGAAATTCTTGATTAAACCTAATATTAGCTTTTGATAAATAATCAGTTCTTGATTGCTGTTCTTTATTCTGTTCTCTGCGTTAGTGTGATACGTGAAGAATAATAATTAGGATGATTTTTTTTTTTTTTTTTTAAACATAGGCATAGCATTTATGCAGGCTAATTTAATTGAACCCTGAAACGATACTGTATTTCGGTTTATTAAGAAATCCTAGCATTAATCCTAGTCAAAGGCAGTGGAACTCAGAACACATAAAGGCAACGTGCGGCATGGATAATCCATAATCATAAACCAGGTGAGAATCAGAACGCAGGAAGTACAAGAGGTAAGGCAACAAGAACACAATAAGACTTTCCAGACACAAGAGGGTATAAATGGACAAAATAATCACGAAGTAAGACGAAACAGCCGAACACAGTAAGGTAACGAGAAAATATTGGAACGGCAGGGTGGGGACAGGAGGAAACCGAAACACGCTTGAGAGACTGAACTTGGGGAAATGTTATAAGCTGTGGTTGGTGTTGGTTTCTCAGGGTGTTATCTTTAGGCAAATATTTGCACACCTCGTCTGTGATAAAACTCCAGCTCAGGATGTTTGCCTGACACATCATTTGATCACTGGATTGGATCATGAATTGATTTATATAGGGCTAGGTGTTGTAGCATGTTTGAATATAATATAATATAATATAATATAATATAATATAATATATTATATGCGTCTCAATACCGAGGCCATTAAAACAGGTTAATTAGTTATCTTGACGTATCAAGCTCTTTTGATGGGCTTTATTTTCTTTTCCCTTCTGGCTTTCCAAGAATGAGCAGAGATAGAACTACATGACCTGGATTAATTAAAAAAAAAAGAAAGAAAGAACAATCTAAAAACAAATCAAGATGTGAGAGTTTTATCATTAAAGAGACAGGCAAATATTATTTCAGGCGTCGAACCGAGAAACAAATCCTGTCCAAATTAGGCTAGTTTGTCAACCTCTAACCTTATTGTGTGTGTTTGTTAAATTGCTAAGCCAACCCACATTCCTGATGAAACTCTTTTTCATTTAGTCTTGTAAAAAAAAAAAAAATAAAAAATAATAATAAAAAAAACCCCGCAATATGTTCCCTGACCAAAAAAAAAAAAAAGAAATATGGAGTTTCTGGCAGGCTGACCTTAATTGCGCGATTTGAATACACCGACCTGGTGAGGAATATCAATAACTGTTCCGAGCCATAAACAATCTCACCCTGTCAAAGCTTAACGGCTTCCCGTCCCAATATTTTAGAAATAATGAAATTTTTGTTGGTAATGGATTCCATAAAGTAGTTTTACACATATCATTTGTCTACAGCATTAATATTTTACTCAAGTCTGCTTCACTCATGAAATATAGATTCCTCCTGTGCTTTAATACTTCTTTTTTTTTTTTTTGGAGACAAAGTAATATCTGGGTGTGATAGATTTACCTACTAATGCTGTGCTTGTTATTCCGGCCTTGATTTCGTACTGAGCCAAACAACAGATCTTATGCATTCCACATGCTTTTACGTGCATACATAATTGATATTTGCTGAAAGTCCGTTCAGTGCGAAGGGATTGAGTTGTGCATCGGGATGTGATGGAAGCCTGATGTGAGTGCCGATTATCTATGGAAACTTCTGTACCATGGTTCGGGGGTTATGACTAGAAAGTTGTGACGGCTGGGCCCTCAACTGCTCTGTTTTGCACTTGGAACTGGATCGATTGCAAAATAAAAAATGTGTGTGTGTGTGTGGGGGGATAAAGAGCAAGAATGCAACTCACACGAACGTTCACACGACATGCAGTGGAGTCCACAGGTGTGTATCAGGACTGCAATCCCATGGGATACTTCAAAATATTTGTATGAGCTGGAGGGTTGTTGTTTTTTTACAAGCTCGTGTGAGTCATTCATTCATTCATTCATCCTTAGTAGGTTTAAATTAGGCCACTACTATGTTAACACGAGGGAGGATCAAAAACTAAAGGCAATTTTTTAAGTTCCGCGATAACCTGGAGAGCCAAAGACAAACCATGGAGAAGAGACATCTCATCTTCTCCAGTGAAGAAGAAATTCAAAGGTCAGCCATCTTAATGTTATTTTGGGACATGCAGGTTACTAATCTGGTGCATTTCCAACCACATGGGCAAACGGTGAACAATGCTAATTTCTGTGCGTTGCTGCAAAATGAACTTAAACCTGCAATTCGCAGCAAAAGAAGAGGAATGTTGTCCAAAACAGTCATGCAGCACCGTGACAATGTACGTCCTCGTACAGCATCAGGGACAGTAGAGACCCGACGGGATCTGGTGCTGAGCCGTTATCACATCTTCGGTCCACTGAAGGAGGCGCTGCGTGGTCACAGATTCGCCTCTAATGATGAAGTATAGGAAGCGGGGCTCACCTGGCTTCAGGCAAAAAACTTCTTCACTGCAGGAATCCAGAAGCTCGATGAACGATATGACAAATGCGTCATCTTGCATGGGGACTGTGTGGAACCGTGAGATGTTCAGTTTCTCCCAATTACTTCTATTCAAGCTGTTAAATGTACTTAACCTTTATTTTTGATTCTCCCTCATATTGCGTGAACTAAATTCATAGGAACAGGTTGCAAAATCAGGAGAGATTCTATAATATAGCAGTCCAGCACACCAGGGGTGGAACGACTACTAATCTTTACTAGTCGACCAAAAAATGATTCACAAAAGTAGTTGACTAGTCATCTTGCCATAGTTAAAGCAAGCTGGTTATTATTGCGAGATTGTTAGTGCAGCAAAGAACACATCCAAGTGTTCTTTAGGCTACAAATGTGTTATGTCAGCACCGGAGGCACTTCCGGACTGTGTTACGCATCATAAAAGTGTTTATCGATCCACTGATTACAGTCCTTGCTGGAAAGAAAGGAGATGTTCCTTTACAACTCCTGAAATCAATCCATCTTGAAACAGTCTTTTCACGGAGTCAGAGATGATTTTTTTTTTTTTTTTTTTTTCGAAAACCAAATGTTATATTGGTTGGGCACAAAATAGTGAAACCATCCCCATCCAAACGTGTAGAAATTATACCACCAAATATAAAAGAAATACAATATTTCAGGGCATGCTTTTGTCAGAAATGTGAACAATGCTGTGGTCGTCCTGAAGCTTTAACTTTAACACTGGAGACTCCTTCCATACTGTACATAGTGAAGGCTTCGCCATGTTAAATGAATGGTTATGAATTTTTCTCTCTTGAAGGGAATGTTTTTTTAAAATCTGTTCACTATTAGTCTTAGATTATGTGCCTGCAAAGGAGCTGTTACTATAGAAACAATAACATCTTAGAATGAGCGCATCAATGTAAACCTTGCAGCCAGCGCCATTACCATCATATGAGGTGCTGTTATGGAAAATTAATCAACACCTTTATGAATACAAAGGCACCACATTTTAAAACAATTTAGCTGCTTGCAATGGAAAATGCGATCTTGCTGTAACCGTTTTAGTTCCCTTTCATCTTAGTTATAGACCATAAGAGTCCCATCAAGCTCATTCGGTTTATTGTTAATCGTTTATTGAGAAAGGTTTTTATTATACAATGATTTATGACACAGGTTTGTATATACAATTTACAAATTAAAGCTAAGACTGCGATCATGTAGATGGAACTAGATTAGCATGAAACGCTTGGCAAAGGGAACTGTTTTAGTCAATAAATAATTCATGGCTCGCATTAGTACTCGAATGTGAATATGTCCTAATGTGGGGAAAAAAAGCCCATTGCTAATATGTATGTTAGGAGAGGAATAATACAATGGTTTGAGATAGGAAAGAAATGTGAAATCGGCTTTTTTTTAGTCTCTAATATTTCTGCACTGCTTTCATAAAAGATACAGTGTTATCTTCGCAAAGCTTCGTAAATTTCCTGGGTCACATTTTAATACTTGCACTTTTGTAAACAGACATTCTTTAAAAAAAAAAACCCAGAAAACCAAAAATCATTGTGAACACTCGGATTTTGCATAGTGACAGGAGTTCCCGGGACAACAAGGGGCGGAGCTTGCGCTAAACGTGATCAGGAAATTGCAAATGTAATCAAACGACGCGGCTACAGTACTTTATCTGTGAATAGCTAGCTTGCCTGGTTTGAACCTTGCCCGTAGTAATGAATAAAACACTCGGGCTGTTCTGTAGCTTGACGTGCTACTGTCGAATCGAGCTACTGTCATCACCTCGAAGCTGGAAGATCATTTTCCTATGTTCTGAATTGTTTAGTTTAATCTTATAATTAAACTAATATATAATCCAACATAATTGAATATTGCGAAACAAGTAATTACGTAAGTTATAGCAGCTATAAACAGTCGCTTTCTCACCTGTCTTTCCCTCTTGTAAAGTTAATAACTAACACACATGCGCACACACAAACACACGCACACACAAATGCAGTCCGAAAGACCATGTTTCCCATGACTGCTACAAAGCCCTGGGACTGCAACTTTAACTTCAGTGTTAAATAGACCTGCCTTTACAGAAAACCTTGCAATTTCAATCGTTTTCTTTGCTAACATGTTTGTTCACCTTTTCAATCCATTTATCCGTTTATTCTTAGCTTTAGATTATGTATTATAGGAACTATAGTTGCTATAGAAACGATAATGTGTTAGAACAAGCGCATTAAAATGAACCTGTGATTTGCCTTGCAGCTAGCACTTAGCTTGCTAGTGAACTTGGATACCTACGTAATGTAAATTACTGCTCGTTGATGTTGTCCAAGTTGAATATTTAGCTTGCTAACCTTAGGACGATCCTGGATGTAGCTGTCTGCCCACTAGCTACCCATATTGGTATATAAAACCAGTACTTTCTGCTAAGCGAATACATCAGGCCAGTGAAATGAAGCAATGTTGGCGGTGATATCGTGTGGTCGAATCGGCGATTGGTTGAAATTGTAATCTATGTAATCTCTTTTGCTGACCCAGGGAAAAATACTGGCCAACGCACACACCTAGCAAGGCAGTGAGTGTGAAAGACGGATGCGATTGTAGATACTGTTATGCTAATTGCCGTTGAGGCACTACAACCAGGCTGCTGCGTTATCCTCGCGGTCACTGAAGACAAAAGATCGAGACCGTCTCCTGGTCATGGAAGGAGGCGCTTTCCTCTTGGTCAGACTTAGGTAGATGTCGGAGGTGAGGAAGCGTGGGTAGCAGTCCTTCTTCATCAAGGCGTAGATTTTGCTCTGCGCTGAATCGAAACATGACTTCGTCGGTTGTGCGATATTCTTCTGAATGTCCACCTTGGTTGAATGGTCGATATTAATCTGGAACACATAACACATATCGTGTTTTTAAAAATGCCTCCGAAAGTCATTTCTTTGTATTTTGCTTCCAAGGAGGCAGAATTATTATTTTTTTTTTTGTATTTTTTAAAAAGTTATGTAGTCTTGAGGACCAGTTCTCCAGGCTTCCTGGATACCTCAGTTTAAAAGATAAATAAAAATAAATAGATAAATAAAAAAACAGAACACGATGGAACGCTATCAGTCATGGATTGGCCTCCCCAAAACCCGGATCTCAACACTAGTGAAGCAGTGTGGGATCATTTTGAGAAAGACTGGAACAAAAGCCAGCCAAACATCCAAACAGGAGCTTTGGAATGTCCTTCAAGAAGAACTAGAATTATTGAGAACTATTCCTGAAGACTGCTTAGAGAAATTGCAAGAAAGCTTGCTACGGGAGTTCAGGCTGTGTTGAAAAGGAACGGCGCTCAGACCAAATATTGACTTTAAAGCTCGTTAGTATTATACAAACTCTCCTTGTGTTTATATACTGTATTTACATATATATTTGCACGCGTTGCGATAAATCACTGTCTAAATCATTGTCTGCTTTTCCTTGCAACGTATTAAAAAAATGAGTGGAGCGGCTGGGAAAAACTTCTTTTCCTGGATGGCTATTCTTTGACAAACAATTTAAGGCAGTGTTTGCATACGACCAACCTGGTGATACCATAGCATCAGTAAGATATGGGCATATCACATCGGGCCTTATGAAGAAAAACGATCCAAGAGTAAGATAATGTATCTATAGCAAATAGTCAGCATTAGATCTTGTGGTTACAGAGATTTCTGAACAATTGATAGAGATAAACATGCTAGCGAACCAACCCCAGTATGTTGGCGTGGGCCATTTCCTTTTCCTTATCAAACGAACAGTGCCAGATGCTGTGCTAGGTGTAATTTTTATGCTTCGTTGGTGATGACTGAGATGTTTTGGAGTCTTTGTTAGCTTGCACCACAGCTAGTCAGGCTATCGTGCTTCAGGCACATTTTCTCACTTTTGCTAGGTGCAGCACAATGACTCAAAACGTTCTCTGCACTTCGTCTAACTTCCTTATGTGACAACAGAGTCGGTCCGTCTGCAGCATAAACGCCTTAAAGGTTAAATATAAATCTAAGTGTGTAAATGAAACATAGATTTTCTGTACTTTATACCGTGGAAACTTTGGAGTTGGTGAAAACAAAAGCTTGCCGTCTGTGTTTTGTTATCTTTTAAACTCCTTTAAAAAAAAATAGTTTGAGATCTTGAAGAGAAAAAAAAGATGTCTTCTGTGGTAATCTGGGAAACGGATTTCGGACCAAATTTGGCTTTCCTGCCAATGTGCCTCAGCACAGTCTAACAAAAACGTAATCGTAAGCCTAATGAATTCAGTTTGTACTTAGATACCGGCTGTCAAAATATCCGCCGTAATGGAGAGGGCTTTCACGTGTCGTTCAACCGACAGCGGAGAGCATTTTAAAAACAGCATTAGTACCAAGAAATTTAGTCAACTGAATGAATCAGCGATTATTTCCCCGTCAACGTTTGAGCACGCTTTGTTCCCTGGCAATTTTCTTCCTTCTCACATTTGGTCAAATCGACCAGGACGAAACGTTAATTCTGTCGGTGGTGCATGCAAACGAGGAAGACGTTTCAGTTCAGGAAAGTCTGCAGCATTCAGAACTGTACATAGGTTGAAAATTTGACCATGCAGATATACAATACACTGTGTAGCAGTCTCTGGTTTTATCAGTCATTTCTCCAGTCTTGACTGTACTTACGGGAAAGCGTCACATTGGTAATTAGCATTGCATGCATTAGCATTTACGTAATGACCAAACTGCTTTTTGGACAAGTTTTCAGGGCACTATAACAACATGCGTGCTAAGTTCGTTTTGACTCAGTAACTTCTGCTTACTCGTAGTTCGAAGTGTGCGTGCGTGTGTGTGTGTGTCTGTGTTTTTTTTTTCTCAGGCTAAAAAAGTGTGGGTAGCTGAGTGGGGGTTGGGGGGGGGGGTAGGCCCAGCTGTGAAATGCTAGCAGGAAAACCACACGGTCACATCTCCGCTTTGGTCTTGTGGCCACACGACTCGGCCGTTTTTCAGACGCCTCACTCTATAGGTATAACGCTGTTGCAAAGGCTTTTCATTTCAGCTTCACAGACAACAAAGTTCAACCAAAAAAAACAAGTGAAACCAAGCCACTGGGCTCACATTGATGCTGGTTCTCAGTCATAGGGGCTTTTTTTTTTTGGAGACTTTATAGGAACAGCTACTTAAGCAGTGATGGGTGCAAAAGAGATGCTCACAAAGGGTTACAATGGAATCTCCGACTGTATTGTATCTACGCTAATATTAGGATGGTCGTTCCACATCTAATTTCTGGCGCTTTTGAGGAACCCGTGTCATCTCTGTACCTGTCCACGTATCTGATTTTATTTTTCATTCGAACAACATGTTTTCAGATGATAAACTTTAAGAAATGTAAGTTTTTGATTTCGCCCACAGTACGCGAAATCATGACTCGTACATGGGATCGACTGGTGACTCAAACGAATCACGGCTCACTTTGATTGGCGCACGTTAAATTTCACTAAAGGAAAACAATCCGTTCGTGTTGTCACTTGTATCATTTGCTAAACCAATCCAAGTGTTTTTCAGCTTTCAAAAAAGGTGACGTATCGCTAATCAAGCTTTTTGGCTAGCGTTAAGGACTACTGGTTTTTTTTGTTTGTTTTTTTTGAATACTGCAATCTGATTGGTCGGAAGTTGTTATGATTTGAGGCTAATGTAACAGAACCTGAATGTCTTCAAGACTTTGCACTTTGCTCCCGTAATGCATTTTATTCCTTTTATACCCCAGAAATTTGACAGCAGTTCTGACTTTGAAACCTTATAAACGTCCAGTACATCATACTATTCATCCGTTTATAGTTACATTGACATGAAACACCCACGAGACAAGTATCACTTACATTCTAGCAGATACAAACCACCGTTTTCTCACCAGCCTCTCCTTTTTCTCTTTCCTAAAGTCCTAAAGATCTGTGTTAAAGAACTAAAACTGGAAATTCCTTCCAAAAAGTGCTCACAGAAGACTTTAGGTGGATCGTCCGGCCTTACAAGTTCCTACACTGGATGTTACTATTAATATAAACCTGTGATTTGCCTTTCAGTCAGAACTACTTTCAGAGCCGCTGTTCTAGAAATTGAATCATCAATCAGAATTGAAAATTCAACAGCGCTGTGGTTTAAATCTCGCCCTTTCTGGCGGGGAAGCCGTCTACCGTAGGGTTGAACACGCACGTTGAACCTGTAAAGCAGTGCTCACCAACCCTATTTCTGGAGATCTACCTTCCTGCAGGTTTTTTTTTTTTTCTTTTTATCTCCAACCAAAATCTAACACACCTCTTTTTAGTCGATCAGGAAACTCTGAAGGCAGTGATTGGATTCCTGGTAGATCACCAGGAACATGGGTTGGTGACCACTGCTGTAAGGACATGATCTTTGTTCGAGAGTGTAGATCTTTTTAAACCCCCCCCCAAATCACAATTTAATATATCTTCTGATAAGGAATAGTAAACTTTTCTACATCAGTAAGGTCAATTCTGGGGACAATTCCTGGTGTCTAATTTTGTCGAAGGTGTGAAGTGTTGGACACCAATCTATGCTATTGATGTTCTGCACAAAGGCTTTTACTAGCATACCTCTTTGGGGGCCTCGGTGTCAATAAACACGGCGTACATTTGCTTGGCCTTGAATTGCAGATTGGCAGGAGACCCTGTGGTCTTGTAATCCTCACATGCTAACCAGAACTCGATGTTCTCCTCGCTGAACTCCGAGCGTAGGAATTGCGTGAAGGTCTCCACTCCATCTAAATCAGGAAAGGAGCACATTATTTACATTTAAACATTTGCTTTCACCTGAAGGATCTGAGGTGATATTGGGAAACTGAAAGTTCTTGCTCGTCACTGGACTACTTCAGCAAATGTTATACTTGTTTGTCGAGTGTAAAAAAAAAAAAAAACGGAACATGTATCGAGCAATCCTGGAGCTGGTCTGAAATGTCAAGCTAGCAGAAACGTCTCTTGTTATTAGACTCAAGATGACCCTTCAGTTCCCAACAGGGGGTTCACGCAACCATGATCTACTGCTTCTTCATTGTTTAACATTAGCATTCACATGATCTCACCTGGATGTGCCAAAAGATCTTCAAAGGAATCGCTCCATCTCAAAGCGACATCAGGTGGAATGCTGCAAGTCACAGATTTGTCAGTGTTTTTTGTTTAATCATGAAGTCCATGGTTGCAAATTTCGTGGTACAACAGTGTGTTAAAAGAATAAAAAGACTTACTTATTGGTTTTAGCAGGGACTTTTTTCTCTGGGCTCACATTTTCATGCGATCCAGACCGGGTCATCAGAAGGCTGAGTCTATACTTTTTGTCCTTGTCCTTATCTTTGTCCTTGTCTTTATCTTTGTCCTTGTCTTTATTTCTGCATGAAAATAAAAAGTTATTAGTTCCCTGAAAAAAAAAAAAAAAAAAAAACCCAGATTTTTATCAAAGAGATGTCTAGAGACCACCAGCAGAGGTGGTTCTTGACTATTTCATTCAGAGTTGCCCAAGCTGGGGCCAGTTGTTCTATGGATGGGGCAATTACATTACATGTGTTTGTTTGTGTCCAAATATCAAGCCATGGGACTTGCTGCATTTTGCGTATTAAGATAATGATTTGTTTGTTTTGTTCATTCAAAAACGATCCACGATGAATTAATTAACATGAGTGTAAACAAAGCAGATCCTTCAACCCCCTGGCATGTCTTTCTTTACCGGCGAGGTCGTTGGCCACTTTCAAAATAATCCAAATTAAATCAGTGAAAAATGAAAAACATGATCATGATTGATGATCTCCCACATACACACATTACAAGTTCATAACCTTAATTTAGTATCTTTTGGATTTATTAAGTAACTATCAGTGCATGATGTACAAAAAAAAAAGCAAACCAAAGTTGTAGGGATGTGCTGGATCAAGTGCTATTTTATAAGCTACTACGGTAAGTAAGCGAGTTCAAATTACACATCACACACACGTGCTATATAGAGTGACGTCGACTGTGTTAGAATAACACAACTAAACTAGTACGCCCTCAAAGACTGTAGTCTGTCGGTAGTCTAATTCTTTGATGCTGTCTTGGCGTCAATCACATGTCGGTCCACTTCCTTCCCACTTAGCTAGCTGGAACAAACGCCTTGCAAATGGGAGACTTGTTTCACCACTGTAAGGGGTCTGACTTGAAAAGGTGTCTGCTTCGCAACTCAAAAATGTGGTTAAGCTATATATATATATATATATATATATATAAATAAAAATGCATATTAGTTTAGAGTCGTATTTAACCCTGCAATTAAGTTGAGGCCAAGCTTGTTGCCACAGGGGCGCTGACTGCCCCGAAGCCCCTCCCCAGAGCCTTTAACGACTCTATGATTAAAAGAACAACACAAAAACCTCGCTCACCCATGACCCATCATTCTAAAGGTTATTATATTTCTTTCTGAGCACTTATACTGTGCTGTACTTGGTAGCCAGTTTGACAACTTGAATAGAATCTCAATAAGCGAAAAGCCAGCAGTATGCAAATAATGTCAGTTCAAAGAATAACAAGATACTTTTTCGCACACTTAAACGATGAGTCTACTATATGAACAGCATGATAGATACAGGTTAGTTTACATGTCCTTGGCAGATCTTTTTTTTTTTTTTTTTTTTTTTTTAAGCAGCGTTTCCTTTACGTCGTGCGACACCGTAAACCTACCTATCCAACCAAACCTGTTGTTTCGAACAGGGCAGAAATCGTACGTGAGATCAAGTTGAAATTTTTTTTGTATTTTTAATCAGATTAAGGTTGGGTGAGTCATTTGTAATGCGTGCCATGCAGGCTTATGGAGGCACGACATAAGAGGTGAAATAAGGGGAAGTACTGATACACTTTGGACACCAAGCATTTTTGTACTTGTTACTTCTTTAAAACGACTTTCAGGAGACCAAGTTGCAGTTAAAGAAAGAATGTACAATGGTCTTGGAAAAGGTCTAGTTAGAAGGTATCTTCCTTCATGTCCTAATCAAGAATCCAGACCCACTGGACAGAACAGAACAGATCTATATATAAACTGTTACGACTATGACTCATCTCAGAAATCCACCACAGTTAAGGAAAAAGCTGTAGCAGTGGATAACAATAATGCATCCACGTAGACGTAGATCTTAATCACTTTTTTGTTTGCAGTTACGCATTGAGTAATCAATGCGGGATATTTGGATTCGAGTGTCCCATGACTGCTAAAGTCCTCTGAGGAAAGAGTTAAGCAATGCAAACACAGTCAATCCGCCAACCTGTCGCCATCATAAAGTTAATACCTGTGTAAGTGCAGCACCCTGATATGCACCCATCATTTCTGATGCTGGTAACAAGTTCTTGAAAGGTTCACAGAAAAAAAAAATAATAATAATAATAATTTTTAAAAAAAAAAACATACCTTGAGAGGCTGTCTTTCATTCTGGTAGCACGCCACACGGTCTCGCCGAGCATTTTGAAATACACTTCCTCCTTGGGGGCAGAGAAGTCGAATTGAGGAAACAGAAAGACAAAGGTCTCCATGCTTTTCCCCGCTGTCTCACTCACTCTCCCTCATGAAGTTAGACAACAGGACATCAATCTTATTTAACCACAAATCCTCAAAGCACAAATTTCGTATCTGGCAGGTCATTTCCCATACCTGTCTTGAACGCTTCCTGTTCAATGGGAACTACCCCCGATTTTACGGTAACATGGTTGAGAGAGAATTTCCCATGTGAAGAGGAGTAAAGTGTTAGTGAAGACTTTTTTTTTTCTTTTTTAAAGAGTTGGTGTAGAGAGATGATCGATGGAAGGAAGTGTAACCCACTGATGGTGAACAGGGTGGGTTTTTTTTTTAAATAAAGTCTTTGCATTAAATAAAAGAGAATAAAACCCAAAAACAAATCTGGTCCAAATCTTGTCAGATTTAGGCTCGCAAGCAGTGGGAAGCTTTGTTATGTTAATTTGAAGTTAATTCAAGGTTTGGAGTGATTTGAAAGTAGTTCTTCATGTTGCACCAGTGATACCAATACTGGATACCACTATCGTCATGTGACTGACATGGCCATGTCATAAATGTCGTGACAGTTTGTCCAATTATAGACCAAGGTCATGTTACCATAACTGGTAATTGTCATGATATCTCGTCTCTGTCTTGATGTCCATGCATTTCCGTTTTTTTCTTTGCAGCTCTTCGTACAGTTCAACTTCCCTATTGTGGGATAACAACCTTTTTGGGTTCAACATGTGACCTTTGGTTGTCGGGTTTGGGTTTTTTTTTGTGTGTATTTAGCAGTTGTTTCGTGATAAACATCGTGACACCTTATGCCGTGACAAATGCCATGAAAGGTATGTATGATGCTGCAGCAAACATGAAAATAGCATGTAAAAACATCATTTTATTTTTTTTTCCAGTTTGGTAATTCAATTCACTACCAGTGCGTAGTTCAATCACAAATGACCTATAAGGAATAAAACACTTGAAGCATCCTGTTAAAGGGGGAAAAAAAATTAACAACATAAAGCTACTGAAGCTACTGTTACCACCCTGAATTAGATTATTTCTTTGCAGGTCCCGTGTACAATTTTGTAAAGTGTTAACATTTTTGGTTCGAAGTTTATAGTGTGTTTATTGTTGCGGAACTCAAGGAATCAAGCGAGGTCCTGTTATCACTTACGTTAGCCCTCACTCACTCACCTTCTACAGCTTAATCCTGTTCAGGGGGAACCTGGAGCCAATCCCAGCTGACTTCGGGTGAGAGGCGGGGTTACACCCCGGGCAGGTCGCCAATTCAGCGCAGGGCGACACACAGAGACAGACAACCATTCACACTCACATTCACACCTACGGACAATTTAGAGTCGCCAATTAGCCAAATCCCCTCTGTGCATGTCTTTGGACTGTGGGAGGAAACCGGAGTACCCGGAG
>JAQLOM010000001.1:20773935-20787633 GCA_030068315.1 Chrysichthys thysi
TATTTGGATTTTTACAACATTATTGTTGAAATACACAGTCCTGAAAAAGGGGCGTTTCTTTTTTTGCTGAGTGTGTACGTGTATATGTATATGTATATATATATATATATATATATATATAAATTTCCTTTCATGGGTAGTAAATAAAATTCCTAAGTAAATTTGTAAGTGAAAGAAAGACTCACAAAGTCCAGATACTTGTTATGAAGTTCATTACGTCACCTATGTAGCATGCAGACTAAATGTAGCATGTAGCCCAAATTCTTTGATTTATAAAAACATTAATGAATTCATGCCTAAAAGTACACACTGTTCAATATGTGTGGATATTTATCGTTTGGCATTAGTGACTAAACCAGAAATGTACTTTTCTGCATTTCTGAGCGGAACTGTGGAAAGCCGTATTCAGATCAAAACCCCTGCAGAGTCCAAAGAACATTTCTTTAAGCGTTTTTCATTCAATTTAGTTACAGGTCGCCTGCAAGCAGCGAGACTACATTTAGAATGCATTCACTGACAAACCTGGATCGGTGCATAATGCACAGGCCCTGGAGCGGCTTCACCTCCGACTGAGTCGCTGAATCATCCTGGTGGAAGTCACCTCGGCCTGGTTCTCAGTCTTTATGAGTAAAAATATCCATTTTCGTTCCTTCAAAACTACATATGAGATTATGTGTGCTTATGTTTTTTTTTTTTTTGCTGTTTTTTTTTTTTTTTTAATGTCTTCACTCTTGGAGAAAAGTCGCATGTAAACAGCTGAGATGTGAAATGTACACTTTTCATTTTCAGACTTGGTTTTTAGACTTCACGTGTTATGCTTCACGTACCACGTACTGTAACATATGCCTTTCTATTTCTTTTCTTCCCCACTTGATACATTTATTTTCACACCAGCAAGATGTGTGGTTTCATTTGCGTTTCTCGCACGTGTCATTCTTTTTCGCAACGTTATAACACGACGCCACGTGTTCACTTGTATTCATATCACTCACATTAATCATATTTGAGAAATATGTGTTTTTTTTAGCAATAATAATAATAATAATAATTTGTGTTTAAATCCTGTCTGAATCAATTCACCATGGATTGTTTGGGCTTGAAATAATGAAATCTCAAGAATATTAGGAAATAAAGGATTTTAACTAGACTCAACATACATAGAAAAAGAACAGGGAATAAAAACACAAAGATATAAAGCTATAGATTTGATCATAACAATGTGTGGGCTTTGCCTTAAGGAAAATCCAATGTATTAGCCTGTATTCGTTAGCTTTAAATAGGATTTCCCGAAACCTAACATCCTGAATTCTATGTTTTCCTTTTAAAAATTTTATTCATCTTTTTCCGTCTTCTGCTGCTTAATTTTGTTCCGGGCCATGGTGGGAAGCTGGAGCCAATCCCAGCTGACTTCGGGCGAGAGGCGGGGTTACACCCTGGGCAGGTTGCCAATCCAGGACGCAGCACAGAACCATTCACACTCATGGGCAATTTAGAGTAGCCAATTAGCCTAATCCCCTCTCTGTGCATGTCTTGACTGTGGAAGGAAACCGGAGTACCCGGAGGAAACCCACGTGGACACAGGGAGAACATGCAAACTCCACATAGAAAAGCTTCACTTACATTATAGTAGCTATAAACATCCGATGCTCTTTTTCTGCATTTCATAGCTAAAAACATCTACAACCGGAAACCGGAGGAAATCCACAGGGAGAACATGCAAACTCCATACAGAGAGGCACCCGTGTCGATCTCGGGGATCACCACTTAGCCAACATGCCTCCCTCCTTTTAATACTATAAAGCAAAAATGACCCAAGACACCATTTTCTCATGATTTTGAGAATTTAAATTTAGCATTTAAAAAGAGTATCTATATCATCAGTCTTAAGGGATGTTCTTTATAAGAATTAAATGAACATTAATAATTAAAAAAAAGTGTAGTTTTAAAATGATTGTCGTTTCAGTGTAGCAGTGGGAAAGTGATCAGTCTTTATTGCGAACGTGACTGTAGAAATCACATGGTTGCGTTAGTAATTGTACACTCATACTGGAAATAGAAGCGAAGAAAGATTAAAATATAGCCCAAGAATTGTCCCATTTCGTCATATGTAACATTTAAAAACTGAACGTACTCTTCTATTTATATTATTATTAGTGCTATTATATATATATATATATATATATATATATAATATAAAAGTCATAAATGAATGGTTTTAAGTTCAAGGAGACTCAATTCATGGGAATGAATTCAACAGCGACACTTTGGAGCTTTCATTTGTCAAAGCCCAAGGTCAAACGTACTGAAGAGTGCTGCAAGTCTTGAATGCTCTTTCATGTCTGTCACCTTGCGTCGTCACATTACAATCACGGATGAATCTGTTTGATGGGTAAAAAGGTCAACAGGGAGCAGGTGCATCCTCGAGTGGAGATGAGACCGGCATCCTAATCAAAATATCTCACTTGCAGTGACCCGGTGGACTAATGCAATCAAAGGAATTTTTTTGCATGTGTTTACAGACACTCGGATTTGTAACGTCTACGGAAAGTGCACTGAGAGGGCCTTGTTTTAGCAATGAACAAATTTATTTGTAAATCTTTCGTAGGAGAGACAGTCGCCGTGACCCAGAACTTTTAAACAAAGCAGTTTTGTGAGCTTTATTTCTTGGCTTTCATGTCAAAGCAGTTCCATTTATCCACACCTAATTCACCTTTTCTGTAATTTGTCTCCGGATTTTTAATGACGTAAATATGAGTCCAAATAATTTCCACTCCTGCCTCTGAAAAATTCAGGGTTTTTTTTTCATTGTTTTTAAAAAGTTTTTTTTTCCACCGTTTTGTCCTCATTTCATGCCTTCATCTGTCTGAGCTTTGACCTTTTATGGAGTTTTGGGGGCGTCGCTAAATGTAAATCTGGCATCAATTTTGATGTTTTTTCTTTATCGCCTGTGAAATCATTTACGGAAACACGTTGTCACTTATGACATAACTATAAACAGTCGCTCCTTTGCCTGGCCCGAAGTTAATAAAACAGGAAAATTGCAAAACAGGAAATAAAACAGGAAAACAGCTTGTTGCACTACTGAAAAATCTGGAATCGCCTCGTGATGACTCCTATAAATGTTCATAAATCCCCATTCATAAATAATTTTTCTGTATATTATTAGCCTTTGATTACATAGATGACTACTACAGAAATAATAATGGATTAGTCCAAGTGCATAAATATAAACCTCCAGATATGTTCACGTTTTCCCAGTTGGATCAAGAGTTGAAACCAAAAAAAGTGGAAACCAAAAGCCTTTCATAGAGCAAGAAGAACTTTCTTGGGTGTTATAAGTAATCCTGTTGTAAAAATTGCCAAGTGAGAAGATTTAAGACTTTTTTCTACCTGCCCCTTAGTGTTAGTTTTAAATAGTAATGACTACTTGAATTTTAAATACGTTTATAATTATGGGGAAAAACCATTCCAATATTTTTGATGACTCAACATGTACGTAGAATTAAATGGTCCATTGGTGCATTGTTAGACATGTGTATTCCCAAACACTATTGCCTTTACAACTATCCCTTGTTTGAGGAACAAATGGTTGCAGTTTCTTTGTTATGTTGGACCACAATCTAATGTAAATCGCAATCACGCCTTTATACTCCACTCTGTCAGTATGTGTGAGAAATGCAATTTTATCGAACATGTAGATGGTATTTTTAGCTAGTCTGTTAAGCTACAGTGAAAACTATTTATATTCAGTGGAGGTATTTTGAATGTAAGTGACAGTAAAAGTAGTCAAGCACTTCGACACACCATCACTCTGACTTCCTGTTTCAAAGGGATGTACATTAACAATCCTGCTCTCAAGCTGTTTCATGTGAGCTTTGAGTTTTCTCATAAAGACCTATTTACCTGATGACAACTTTCTATAATTGAAAGAACATTTAGAGAAAATGTGGGGAAAATGTCTTGCCATCAAATTATAAGGTCCAGTCTCAATTCCATTTCATAAATTTGATTTCCAGATACTATTGAGAGTCACCCCCAGTACACCAACCAGTTGTTTGGATTCTACATAGTCATGTGGCAATGCAAAAGAAAAAAAAAATTAGCATTCGTATCTGAGTTCTTTGACCTGCTTCGCAATTCTGGTACGGAACTCTGAAAGATGCAGGAGATTCCTCCACGTCCACTGAGACGTCTGCTATCTTTGGCGCTCCCATCGTAAATATATCATGATGCGGCATGATAGAAAAGGCTCAGATGTGTAATGAATATGAAAAGATAAATAAAAGTGGGAAAGGAAGTTTAAAAATAGAATGCTGTTTGTTTGTTTTTTTTTTTTTTAATAAAATCCAGGGATCTAATGTCATTTCCTTTTGCTGGTAATTAGCTTACGAGGTGAAATGTACACAGCATGGAGTCCACAGGATCGGACTGTTGTCTTGTACGTCTCATTATGTTAGTTTCTCTGCCTCAAAAGCAGTTCCCCATTTAAAACCACTTACACAAATATATGTTGTAGCACTTGTTGAGGGCTTTTCATTATCAGTTTGTTGCATGGCAATCGTCTAAGCAGACCCTGAGACCCTAAAATTGTACTGAAGCTGTCCTTCAGGGACCTTGCTCATTACTCACAAACTTCAAAGCGTCAGTTTGCCGGGGATCCATTTGTTAAAGCTGTCAAATGTGTTTTTATAAATGAGGCCTGAGCCAAAGAAAGGGGAAATGTGGCAGGCAGAAATTGAAACTGAAATGTGTTGTCGCAAAGTGCTACTTCCTGTCTTGCAAGCTCGTTTAAGAAAATCCACATGTCCGTCTCGTGCCACGTTAATGCCTCCTGATGGTCAAATATGTTGTTTACAGTAAATTTTTATTTATTTATTTTTTTGGTCTTTGATTTGGACTACTCTTTGGATTAACATTAGGCCTCGTACAATCCAGAGAAATTTTGCTTCTGTACATGATCTGCTAGCTAGCTTGTTTCAACGATATATCCCATAGCTCACTTGCTAGCCTAAACCTTTCCATTTAACAAAGCATGGCGTGGAAACATCCATCATCTCCAGCAAAGTAAAAATTCAAAAGTCACCCCTTCCCCAAGAAACGTTCTTCAGGGACATGAAGGTTCCTTTTCTGGTGCTTTTCCAAGCACATGGACAAACAGTGAACAGCGCAAATTCCTGTGCATTGCTGTGAAATTAACTTAAACCTGCAACTCCCAGCAAAAGAAGAGGAACGCTGTCCAAACAAGTCTTGCTGCACCATGAAAATGCACGTCCTCATACAGCAGCAGAGACAGTAGAGACAGTGCAACGGCTCGGGTTCTGACGTCTCCCACGTCCACCTTACAGCCCGGATCTGGTGCCGAGCCATTATCCCATCTTCAGTCCACTGAAGGAGGCACTGCGTGGTCACAGATTCACCTCTGATGATGAAGTAAAGGAAGCAGTGGTCACCTGGCATCGGGAGCAGAGGAAAATCTTCTTCTCTTCAGGAATACAGAAGCTCGATGAACAATGCGACAAATGCGTCGTCTTGCACGGGAACTTTGCGGAAAAGCGATGCATTCTGTACTTCCGCTTCTGTTAAAGCCGTTAATCGGATTTTGCCTTTACTTTTTGATTCTCCCTCGTACATACATGTATAATTAAGGAGATATGTGCATTGACGCAAAACAGCCTAAGAGAAAATCTGTATTTTTTTTTTCTCCGCACTAATTGACACAGGAACCCAAATTCCCCATGCACTGTCTGATGTGATGCTTTTGGAGGACGTCTTGTGGAAACTTCTGTCAAGTTGAATTTTTTTCAGGATTGCATGCTCAGTGACATGCTTTTAGCTCCCTTATGGTTCCTCTTGATGCGTAGCTGCTTTTTCATCATCCAGAATATTACACGTTCCATTTCACATTGCTGGATTTCCATGCTGACGGGCAGCAGTCTGAGCAAATATCACCTCATACACTAATAAAACAGTTATAAAAGCATCTTCTTGAGGATATTTGAGGATATTTACGGATGTGAAGCTTTTATATGAAACCTGGACACCTGGCCATTATATGCATGTATTGTCGAGAGTCCTTATGATTCTCTAAAATGGTTCCCTATAATTCTTTGCGGTCTGTGCTAAACCTTATAAACAAAGATGATCTTTTGCATGAAGATTTATAAGCAAAACTCATCAAACGTGGTTAAGGTGAAGGATTGTACCTTTCCTTGCGATGCTTTCCTTGTTATTTGAATGATTATGGATTCTACAGGTGTTATAGTTTAGCAACAAATTCAACCCCTAGTGTGAATTCTTGATTCTAATTACAATAATGCCAAAAAGGGAACTGCTATGGTGTAACTTGAGACATGCTGTTACTGGAAAATAATCAACTCCATGGTGGAGTGATGCAGCCTAACGTGAAGTTTTGGATTATTTTCCTATAAACGCACACCCTGTCATGTTTACCTCCTTACTCAATCCAGTGCCATCAAGCTGCGGGGTAAATTAGAGGTTGATCAATTACTAGGCTGTGCTGCAAGATTTCACACAGTTCTCACCCTCATCAACTGATTAGTCACTGAGAAAGTAAACAGAAGTAAAATTAGAAACAACCCTTCCCCCCCACCCCCCACGAACCTCTCCTGCTCTTGCGTTTACATGTGCGGATTCATAACCACAATCGCGCAAAGATATCAAGGCCATTTCTTTTAAACGGCTTGATTCTTGTGCACCTTCAAGATGTTTATCTGCCAAGTGACGGCACGCCGATGTTACAGCTGGGATCTCCCGAGTTCTCGAGAGCTTACAAGAACGCTAGTGGCTTCCTGTAAACTCTTCACTTACCATGCGCACAACCGTGAAGCAATAGCGAGCACCTGCTGCGTACCGAGGAAGCCTGATGTCAGGTGATGTCATTTCCCCAACAACCGCATCCTTAACAGGCTTGGAGTCTGACCACAAACCAGGAAATGGATTACACTTAACACACAAGGCGTGGCTTATTCTCAGTTGATCAACAATAGTGGTTAAAAACATTACTTTTTTTTTTTAAACATCTGAATTTGTTTTCATTCTGTTTTTTTTTTTTTTTTTTAGCTGCTGATTATCCTTCAGTGTCAGTCACTAGCAATTTAACTACACCCTCTGGCCACTTTATTAGGTACACCTGTACACCTACTGCCCTACTTGTATTCATGCAATGATCCAAATATCAGCCAATCGCTTGGCAGCAGTGCCTTGCATAGAATCAAGGCAAAAGCAAATAGCATTTTGTTGACTTTGACATGGTTGTTGGTGCCAGTTTGAGTATATCAGAAACCCCTGATCTCCTGGAATTTTTACGCACCACTGTATGCAGTTTCCACAGAACGGTAAGAAAACAAAAAAAATATTATCTCTGTATGTGGAAACCTATTGATGAAAGGTAGAATACTGTAGATTGGTCAGAACAGGAATCTGAGGCCACACTGGACCACTAAAGATGACTGACCTGACATTGAGCTCAGTGTATTTTACAGTGGCATTCCCAGTAACCAGATCCGAATCCAACAGAGCACCTTTGGGCTTTGGTAAAGCAGGAAATGCAGCAATTATATGATGTAAATGATGCAAATAAGCTTTCTAAGACCTTGTGGAATCCATGTCATGAACAACTGAGGTAGATTTGAACCCAGAGTGGGGTCCTATCCAGTATTAGTACTAGTGTTCCTAATAAAATGGCTATAGAATGTAAACCTACAGTCAACTAAAAACAGCGCATGAAATGTTTGCATGCTCTAAACTCATGCAGAACGACCATGACTCACTTCAAGCGGACTTCAAGGCTGCCTCCTTCTGTTTATACGTAGGTGTTGCACAGTTGGTACTGAATCTTAAGTCCCCATTAATGGGCTCAGTTATTACCATTATTAAAGAAACATTAAGGTTATTTAGATTTAATTGTTGTATATGGGCTCCGAATCTGGGCACCCGGGAGGCATGTGGGCAAGCGACTGAATCTCAATTAAATCAGGACATTAAATATAAAGGCGCATTTTAATTAGCACTCGGAATTGTCTTACGCTTGCAAAGAATGTGTGTGTGTGTGTGTGTCTCCTTGGGGGCATGAGTCAATCCAGCGCCTCCACACATCCTTTGCAGCTTGTTTTGATCGATGGCAGTGCATTTTTGATTAAAGTGTGATGAATCTGCATATCAAATCCGTGACGGTGCTGATAGATTGAGCGCTAGAGTAGATATTTTAGATGAAAATACACAATGCCTGACATCGAGTTAACTGCGAGGTGCAGTGTTGACCGTTATTCATGGGAATGTATCAGAGACTAAAGAAATTTTGCTCAAGGGCCAATAACAAGGAAAAGATTTCAGCTGATAACCTTTTGGTCGCTAAATTTAAGCTTTAGGATAGCAATTAAGCCTTTCGTGTCTGTTTACAAGCCTCCCGGAAATGCCAACATGGCCTTTTTAAAGGAACACTAGCTTTAATGTTAGCTCGAATTAGCATGGGTGGCTTCACCATTTTCAAACCTGCTGACTCCACTAAACAATTCATGTTTAAGTTTCTCCTTAACCTGCGCCTCATGATGCTAAACCTGTGAATCAAGAGAAACATCTTAATCTCTCACTTCATACAAAAATGCTACCTGTTAGGTATAATAAGCATGATTATATGCTTAGGTGATTACATGATTACGACTGCATTTAAACATTATGGTTACATCACTTATCTTAAAGTACACTGAAAAAATGCTAACAGGGCTAGTGATAAAGCAGTGCTAGCACTAATATTAGCTGTAATTAGCATTGTCGTTAGGACAGAATAACCAGACATGTTGAAGGTTTTTTTCTAACTAACCAGATGCTAATTAGGATAATAAACTTGTGACTACTACAACTGAAATGCTACTTCACAAAAAATGCTAACAAAGCTAACTTCGCATTAGTTGTCACGTGGTTGCACAATCTTGCCAGCTCTTAAGCTAAAACCAGTGGTGTAGAAATATACAAGCTTAGCACTGACGTACAGTAAACAAATGCTTTCACAGATGTATCCAGAATATAAATTGAAGAAGCGGAAAATATTTTGAGGCTCACAGTTTACAATCGATTCTAAAGATTTGAATCTGTTATTTCAGCCTTTTTGTCACTTTCCTTCTCAACATAACCATGTTTCAGTCTGATGAATGTGTTTTGTCTCACACAAGCTTGCTAATTTGAGGACAAACTGGGTGTTTTACACATTAAATGCTATTTAGCATGAATCTTGCCAGTGGCCGTTCATTTTGAATTTGAGGTCTTGACATTTGTACTTGTTTTGTGTCAGGATAAACTTTATTACAATTAAAATGAAACCGTTAAACCGTTAGAATGTTTAAAACATCCTCTTTCCATAAACTCCACTCCACCTTAGCTAAAAATGCTAACCAACCTAGTGATAAATGGATGCTAAATTTAGCGTCAGACTGATTAATGGCCATAATGCTAATCTGGCCTCACCAGCCTTTATTTGTTATTAGCGACTTGTGCAAATCTAGCTGACTTATAATTTTTTTGTTTGCTTTAAAGGTTTCAGTGCTGTTGTGTTCTTAAACCTGGTGTCCTGAATGACGGTAGGCTGGCAGTCAAGCTCCCCTGGATTAAGCTAAGGTGACTCAAAACTGGCACTGAAGTGATGTCCTGTCAGTCTTGAGTGATGCGCTAGTAAAGAGTGTGCGACATTTTTTTTCTCTATCGCAGGTCTACAAAATGTTCATAGTCCCAGTGGTAATCAGAAGCAGGTGCCAATAGTGATGGATTCCTCCATGCTGGAGCCCCGCAGGCTTGACCGCCCTCCCAAACACACTTCTTGATCAATGCGCATTTTCTCCCTAAAAGATCTTTCCATTCACTTTCATACTGCTAGAATTGACACCCACTTTAGCGCAAATCGAGCTGGATGAATAGATTCTGGGGGGGCGGTGGGGGGAAGAGAAAAGAGAAAAGAATACTATTGTTGCTGCAAATTTCAAGTCTCGTGCAGATCACAGTGCATTTGAAGTGTTAATTTGGGCTTGTCAGAAAATTAATGGCGGATTCTTGATTAGAATAGGCGTTTTTATGCTAGGCTGCCTTTATTCAGCCATTCCAAACAAATGGTCTCCCTGGCTATGCTCTCAGCCATCTGTATATACAACACAATTAAAATTTGATTAGGCAATTTCCGTTAGTCAAAGCCATGCTGTTCAGTGCATGCATATTCTTTTTTTGGAGAACCATTACAAGCCTAGCAGTCTAGAAATCAAAAGAAAAACATTGTGATTCTGCAAAAAACAAAGACATTTAAAATTGGTCATGGACCATTTCTCTTTCTAATGACGCTCAAGGAAACAAATCTGTACATTTGAACTGCATAGCGCGTTGTGTAAAATAACGTTCTGGTGCAGACCTAAGACATGGAGAGCACGGGGAGTATATAACTCCCTCGAGTGAGAGTATATGATCTCACCCCCAGGGTGAGATCAGAATGTTCGACCAGTTGGAACTGAGGCCTTCCAGTAGTTTTTGTACATGCACTGATAGCGTGCCATGTCATTGTTGTGAGTGGCTGCCAGATAAATCATCCAGACAGGATGAGATTGGACAGCTCTTCCTGCTTCATACAGAAGCTCCCCAGGTGGGCCCATCCATGGTTAGCGTCACTAAGAGCAACTGATCTGGGCTTTACAATGGAATAGCAGATGCCCTGTCAAGACTGCTGGAACAGGATACATGAATTTTCCACATCCTAAACTGGTTCATGATTGGCTGATGTAGAAGTCATCTAAAATGGATTCACATTGCCCAGAGATCTCTATGCTCTAGACCAGTGGTCCCCAACCTTTTTTGTACCGCGGACCACTTTCACGTCAGGCAAGTATTCCACGGACCGGGGTGGGTGCGATGTAAAAGGACGGACCGGGGGGTGGCGGCGGCAGCAAACAATGTTGCGATGGAACCGCTACGTTCTCTGAGTCACGTGCAGTAGTGCGACGAGTGTGGAATTTTTCAAAATAAGAGACCAATGAAACTAATGAAAATAAAATAACAAAAAATTTCAGGAATGTTATTGTTGTTTCGCGGCCCGCGGTCCGTGGCCCAGTGGTTGGGGACCCCTGCTCTAGACCACAGAGACTTGCTAATGAAATTTAGGTCTTAATGCTTTATGGTGGAAGCTGGATCTAGTAAACTTCCCAGTTCCCGGTGTATCTTTAGTGTGAATCACCCAGTGGTAAGTCTCAATCTACACTAAGGGTGTGTCAATGCTTCATAGTATTTCATAACATCATCAATGGCATCTACAGGCTTTTTTTTTTTTACAACCATCCTGAAAGGGCTCAGAAAGTTTCATGGGATCCCCTTTTTTGTACTGGTGTCAAATCAGCCCTCATACTCCAAACTTAAAAGCAGATATTAAAAGTTAATATCTGCATGGAAGAGATGCATATTCTAGCTATAAGCCCACCTTGCATTCTTTGATAGGAAGATGACTCTGGTCATCAGTATTTTGGACAGCTTGACCTTGCTGTGTAGCCAGAAAGCATTGCTTGTTGTGTCTCTTATCTGCTGTACGTTACAATTTACATCAAACTGTTTATCTCTCATGGAGGAAAGACACTGAGATCTGCCCTGTCCAAACTCTGGAGACCATGGCCTACAAACAGGCTGACATATCCATTAACCAATCCTACTCATGGGGAATTCTTTGAGGCACGCCATTCCAGGATGTCCGTACTGCTGCTACCTTGGTGTCACCGTGTACCTTTTCCAGGTTCTACAACCTTAACCATAACATCATCCCTTTCAGGAGCATAAGTTTGGCACTTGTCACTTCAAACACGGTCCCATTTGTCCCGAAGTGCCAACATTTTCTTGTGATTCTACAAACCCTGGAGAACTGCCGGAAACAGAAACGGTGCTAACGCTAGGAGCAGCTTTCCCGGGAAAGATGGTGTAATTTGGGAGAATTGCAAGCTCTCCATCCTACAGACATTTCATGACGTTGTTGGACGGTCAGGGAATTCATGTGCACACCTACACACAGGAACCTGATGCTTAAGATGGCCGAAACTGAATGCTAGTTACATATGTATGTTCAGGGCGTTTTGTTATTCAGAACCAGGCAAGGATTCAGGAAAAGATGACCAAATGATGACAGTATTTATGTATTTATTGCATCTAATGGTTGCTCCATGACTTTGCTGGAAGGTACTGCAGGCGCTCATTCACCCACAAAAAGAAACCCATGGCACTCTTACAGCCCCTGGTGGTTATCCAAAGGTTACAAAACTGCATAATTAATGGAATATTTATACTTTCTAAGTATGTTATTTCTTTACAGAGATATAAAAGCCAATCCTATACCACAGAAATTAAATTTGGTGTTGTTAATAGGTGTAGCGATGAGCAGCAGTAGACGATGATAGCAGCGTGTAAATCGATGGTTCGTGAAAAGCAAGTTATCGTTTTTATTCAAGTCCATACACTAGATCCCAGCTTGTTATTCAGTTATTCATCTTACGGCACATTATACAGTAACAACTGTGAATTATTCATGTACTAATAGTTACAGGAATGCGGAATGTAAGCGTGAACCCACAACTGGACTTTGGGTGTTTAAGAGTTTAAGGAATTAATAATGTGTACAGATATGTTACTAAAGGAACATGCAGAAACAGTGTATTTTGTAGCTTAGCTTAGTACATTTAGCAACCAGAAAGCCAAAAGTCTAGATAAGTGCAGGTTTCTACTTCTTTGTATATCATCCTATGATTGATTGACTATACAGACTAACACAGTACACCGCAGTGTAATAATCTGGTGTTTCCTTCTTAACCCCAGGCAGCATATTGGTTAAGTTGCATTTTTTTTTTTTTTTTGAAGACAGCAAGGTTCAATATCCTCTCGAGCTGAGGAATGACATCATTTCGAAGTGGATGCGGGAGATGATGCAGAGATCAGTTTCACTGAGTGCTTGATGTCCTTGCTCTATCCACTTCACAGAGCTATGATGGGCTTTTTTTCTCTCTGCACTTTGAAGAATCGTTCTCTCGCGCTAACACCATTTCCTTCCCAGAACCCAAATCTAATCTTACACGGTGTTCAGAGTGATTTTTTTTAGAAGTAGTTTGAAGAGGGCATGTAACTTTAACGGTGCAGTAGAATGGCTAAACCCTCAGGAAATTTGTAGCTTTACTGAGGACCGCTAAGGTATGAAAGCGGATAAATCAATTTTGCTTGTAAGGATTTCTACGAATTTTGGTCAGATTTGCTTGAAGGAAAAGTCCAGTCTGAAACCCATTCAATGTGTTTATATTTAAATATTTGAGGTACGTTTAGCAATTTCTTGGTTGGTGTCAACAAAAGACCACCTTTTCTCACTCACCAATTTCCAAAATGAAAACTTTGGTATCAAAGTTCAAAACTTTGTTACAAAGTTTGTAACAAAGACAAAGTCCCAGAATGCAATGCCTCTGAGTTAGAACAGAGATTCAGCTCGGCTAGGCTAGTTAGTGATCTATGAGATTCAATCCAAATCAATTTTATTTGTATAGCGCTTTTAACAACAGACATTTACAGCAGCTTTACAATATATAATGTCCAATTGAAGGCTGATTAGTCAATAAACATATCTACAAGTGCATATATATATATATATATATATATATATATATATATATATATATACACACACACACA
>JAQLOM010000001.1:20792705-20805331 GCA_030068315.1 Chrysichthys thysi
TTACAACATTATTGTTGAAATACACAGTCCTGAAAAAGGGGCGTTTCTTTTTTTGCTGAGTATATATATATAATATAAAAATGAGGGAGAATCAAAAAGTAAAGGCAAAATCCATCTAATAGTTTTAATAGACGCAACTGCAAGAAATTGAACATATCAATTTTTTCCCACATCGTCCCCATGCAAGATGATGCATTTGTTATATCGCTCAACTAGCTTCTGTATTCCCACAGAGAAGACGGAACACGAGCCATTGCAGTGTCTCTACTGTCTCTGCTGCTGTATGAGGACGTGCGTTGTCATGGTGCAGTAAGACTGTTTTGGACAGCATTCCTCTTCTTTTGCTGCGACTTGCAGGTGTAAGTATTTCGCATCAACGGACAGTCATTTTCACTGTTCACTGTTTCCCCATGCGCATGGAAATTCACCAGAATAGGAACCTTCATGTCCCAAAAGAATGTTAACATGATTTTCTTGGGGGAGGGCTGACTTTTGAATTTTTTCTTTGCTGGAGAAGATGGATGTCTTCACCCCATACTTTGCCTTTTGCTCTCTGGGTTGTTGCGTAATTTAAAAATTGCCTTTTCTATTTGATTCTCTCTCGTATTATGCTGCAAATATAATGTGGACTGGTACTGGCTATGCTGAAGCTGTGTGCCAACCCTATAGCATGCCCAAATGCCTCCCCTCGCTACAGGAATTTAAAAAATAAATAAACACAGAAGAGATAATAAAATTTTTTTTTTTAAAAATACGACCACAGATGGCAGCTACACAAGTCCTTCTGCTCTTATCTTAAATATGGTTTCCATTGCGAGGATTCTCTAAGTATTTAAAGGAAGCAGGCCAAATTGATTCAAGTCTCTTATACCGTAATTACACCCTCCTTCCTTTGTCCTGAGAGATGCCACTCATTTGCTGCTTGTCGTGAAGTGAAAACAACACTTTTAAGAGAACTGCCATGAGCGAACTGGCATACCAAACGAGCAAGTGGAGAAAAAAAAAAAACAAGCACGGAAGACAGAGTGCTGGTGAAAAAAATAAGTCTTCTTAGGGGTATGGGGTATGGTAAGCGCCGTCCGTGTGCTTTGTTTTTTTGGGGGTTTTTTTTTTGTGTGTGTGTGTTTTTGCTTTGTTGCCTGATTGTGTTCACCTGTTTTGTGGTAGTTCATGATCAGTTTGTCCATTTATACTCTGTTGCATCTTTCTTTTGTCTTAGCCGCCTTTTGCTTGCTCTCGTTACATCCAAACTTTATTCAGAGTATTCTTTAGATCTGTGAACAGACGTGTAGCTAACGGGTTAGCAAGGCAATTCACCCGTATCTATCCTGATCCTCCGAATAGTCCTTCCCTACGTGGTCATCATCATTCGCGGTTTAACATTAGGCTTACTATTTACATACTGTATCCGTTTGAGGCTAGTAAATTGAATTGTGTCGTATGATATATCGGAGCCGATTCATTCGCATCATCAAACACGAACTAATCTTTATTACATCTGCGTCACTGAGAATAATATTCGAACTGAGATAGGAAGAGACTGTAGGTTAGTTAGTTAGCTGATAGTCTCGAACTGGTTAGAGTTTGTGCATTGCGTTAGCCACTTTTTTTTTTAATTCGTATCATTAGTATATTCGTATAAAGGTGCTTTGCCTGGCTATTTTTTGTAAGTGATGTCAGATGAAAGACAATTTACCTAAGCCAATTTGTAGCTAGGCAGAGCAACAATGGACTTGTTGAATTACTGTTTCCCGCTTGTTTTCTAATTCACTTGGAGAGGGTTAGCGACAGTGTGACGGCTCTAGCATTCATTTTGCTCCGAAAGTGTGGGCTCCTTATTAGAGCAGCATGACATCTTGGTGTGACTTTCTTAACGTTTGATGAGGCTGTCACCTTTGATATCCCTTAGCTTTCTCCTGCCGTTCGAGGCTCGTAAACAAGATTAAAATGTGAGGAAAGCAGGTCATAACAATAAATCTCATCAGTCATAAAACATTACAGCTCATTTCGCTGAGCCGCTTGACGGATTGATACTTCGGCAGCGTCATTATCGGTGCACGAGCCAGGAAACGCTGCTGTATTCCTTTTTCCAAGTTTCATGTTGTCCTCAGGTTTGGTGGCGCTAATGCAAATCGACCAAGACATGCATGCACCCATTAAAAGATAATTAAATAAGTATTGGCTTGCATAAGTATTCCCCCCTCACAAGCTTTTCTACATGTTTTGTGTTCTAACTTGGAAGGGAAATGGACTTATCTGGGATTACATAACATAAATCCCCAATGTAGCTTACAAAGTTATGGACAAAATAAAAAATAAGACAAGGTATATAAATATTCAAACATCTTAATTTGCTCTGATGTAACCAGTTGCCATCAGACATCACGTAATTCGGGATTAGTGAAAGAAGTCGAACTGTTTGCAGTAAAAGAGTCCTGTGATTTTAAAATATAAATATGCCTGTTCCTGGAAGAACCCACACGTTGGTATAGAACATACCTAAAGAAAAAGACCATCAAGGAGTGGGACAAAATTCTGGAAAATTCATTATTAGAAAAAGAGAAAGAATATGGCGCAAACTCAATTAGAGTAAAGACTGGATGCGACCAAGAAGCCCAGGGTAACACAAGGGACAATGCTACCACCACCATGCTTCACAGCAGAGACTGTATACGAGGTATACCTACCCATCTGAGCACATTTCTGAAGTGAAAGCTCTTTTACCCAAGCTATATGTCACTCAATCTTTGTACATAAATAAAGTTTTTAATTAACTCTGCCCACGCGGTGGCCACAGCACTCCTAGGGAACATCTCTGGAGCAGACAATCAAAGTACGTTCTTCAAACATGAATAAGGGTGATGTGAGAATGGTGTGTAGGGGGGCACCACCGAGATCAAACAAAAAAGATCATTAGTGCGCTATCCTCCAAGATCCCCGCACGAACCAGGTTTTTGACTGATATCCTAAAGTGGAGCAGACAAACAAATTATTTTCCATATCAAGGAAAGAACAGTTAGGTGTAACGTTGAAGGATGTGACTCAGTAGGGATGCGATCCATTTAGGAGCACACAGAAGACTGTGAAGAGTTTGTAGATGCATGGGGCAGCAAAAAAATAAGAGCCAAGGTTTCCAAAAACATGCAACCGACAAGAGGAATCCGCCCACCAAGTATCAAAAGAGGGGAAAGAAAATGGTTAGCAACATTCATGAAATAATAATAATAATAATAATAATAATAGTAAGACGAAGAAAAATAAGAAGAAGAAGAAGAAGAAGAGGAATAAAGCAATTTCCCAGTCAAATATTTGGCTAAATTACTTACCTTTCTAATGAAAATAATTCTTATTAGAACTTTTGTTTAAAAAAAAAAAAAAAAGAGTGTTCAAAATTATTGGCACCCTTAGACAGGGCCGTAGGGAAACTAATGCAAAAAGTGAAAATATTTTTATTTTAAAGTGGGCATAATTTTAGCATAAGTAATTGAAATTGCACATGTTGGTAGAGTAACTCTTCCTCTATACAAAGGTACTACTCAAGATAATTTCCATCACAAGTGATAGATTTGCACCTTCCTTGAACCCCACTCTTGAATTCTCTTTGTGATCCACTTTGGCTGCAGTTAATGGTCTCCAACTGTGTTATTTGTCTTCAGTGTGGCTTTTCTCTTCTTTGAACTTCTTTGGCCATCTGCACATATTGCTCTTGTCCTCTCATTAACCATTCTGTAGCCACTTGTTGATGTTGGATGGCCTGCACCCCTCAATGGTGGCTCGTCACTTCTGCTTGGAATCCATGATTAACTTGCAGTCAAGTAAAAGAGTATGAAATGTCTGTATAGAGGAAAAGATTCGGTATCCTTCGGGTATAAATATCAGGTTGCACACAGTTTTTCGCATCCACCACCAATTGGCTTTCAACCCAAAAGTGAGCTACATCGCGGTCAGGGTCATAATAAAAATGAATAAACAGAAATAATGTCAAGAACAGTCGGCACAAATTGAACTTTTTCTACTCACGGGTGGGAAAATATTAATTGTTGGGTGCCAATAGTTTTGAAACCCTAGTTAGTGTAAGGAATAGTTGTCAATTTGACATGGACTGGGCGCGTTTTGAAGGTACCACCTTGGATTACAAACCCTATTAAAAACCTGTGATCTGAATTAAAGCCGACATTCCCAAACCTCCGCCGTCTACAGCCTTCCAGGAAGGGGCTCAGTGCCGTTGTTCACTCCAGCAGAGGCTTTGGCATTTCCACAACCGCGTGTCCGACAAATTATTAATCAACAAAAAAGCGCTGTCAAAATATTCATCAAATATTTATGGCTGCTGTTTACTTTACATTGGGTAAAGAGAGTGCGATATTGATGGCTCATGAGAGAAGATCAAATAGCTCCATCTCTCCAAGATAAGACAAACGATCCATATTTCATAATTCCGACCTCTCCCTTCAAACGTGCCATGTAATAACTCATAAATCGAATTTGCCGTGTAATGGACTAGAGGGAGGTTATATATTCACATTACACTCCATGGAGTGCACTGTCTAGAGAAGCCAAAATCGGCTCTGCCCCATGAACGGCTCACGTCCCACATGGTTGGGTATAATTACCAAAAAAAAAAAAATCAAATAGAAAAGACTGCAGTCCCAAATCCTACACTTCACCTCTTACTAATATGCGTTAAATGACTTTCTCATTTCGAACAAATACAAAACATTGGTTCGTCTGTTCAACAAGATTGAACATTTTGGGTGATTATGTCTAATTATGCCCCAGTGGTGCTGAAGTCTTAATTCTGATTGATCAAAAAGAAAAATTGGTTTGCTATGGTATGGATTGATTTCCTATACCAGCAACGCTGACAGATTTTCCTACAATAATTTACAGTGTATTAATGCTCTCAATGTATTTTATAATTTCTATGGTAACGACTCAATTACAGGAACTTGTATGTCCACCACGATCTAGTATGAATAATAATACTAATAATTAAAAAAAAATAATTCATTTAAAACGGTGTTGTTTGAAAAGGAACACATATAATCATCGATGTGGTGAAGATTTCCGACAACAGGAAAGTCTTCAGGATGGAAGATGGAGGATGGAGATTTTTCCCAAGCTGTAAGAGAGGAAAAATATAGAGGGGCTGGTACAAGAATGACTCTTTTATAACAGATATAACGTAAGCGATAACAGGAACAACGTGAAACGTGGGCACAGATGGATATAAAAAAATGTACGTCGTCTCAGTGAACGATCACATAAAACTTATGCAATCACTGGTATGCTATGTAAGAAGTATAACACATTGGGACGTGAACTTCCTGCGAAGTGGTGTGCCTTCGGACCAATCAGATTTGAGAATTCAACAGCATTGCGGTGTGTGCTCCTGTGATTAGCACGGATGCTAGTTAAGCACATTTTGTGTATTTGCTAATTGTATGTTTGTACAAAAAAAAAAAAAGGAACATCATTGCGTTACATGAGTTAGCGTGTTTTATTTATTTTCTTTTTGGTTTTTGTTTTTCTTTTATAAATTCAAATGGTCTAAGATTCAGTGTTGAAATTGCTAAATTGCACCTCAGTCATAGAATCACGCCACTGTGATAGGATTGGGAATGAATCTGCATCAAAATCAGGACAGTCATTATGTTCTGTTTTCATTTTGTCCAAATTATAGTTTTTAGGCCGAAGCATAAAGAGACGGGGGGGGGGGGGGGCTAAGGTAGTACAGTGGCGATTCAAGTGTTTTGTACATTTGTGGAAAGAATGATAACAAGGGACGCATCTAGAGCTTTAATGCCACCTATTATATTTTGTTCTGCCTCGATTTCTCCAAAGACACCAATGTTTGGGATCAATAAATATTTGTTCAATGCGGAGAAAGTAGGCACTGGAGTAAAAAGCACAGGTAAGATATGTGTCTCTGCTTGCCTTTAACCTTCCGCTTGCATTATCTTGATGTGCGGCTCCATTATGTAACATGAGCCTGTTCGATTGCACTGCCATTAGATGTTTTTATTACCGTCTTGTATATTTTCAACCCATTTGGGTCGATACCCAAAATATTCGCTCCGAATGAAAAAGACTTTGTTTAAAGGAAACCCTAACCCTAAACCCTAACCCCTAACCCTAACCCTAACACCTGCAAAAAGAAAAAAAAATCTTCATCAGTGCGATATTTTTTATTAAAAATCAGTTGATGAGCCCCAACCGAGGTAGGTATTAAAGATGAAACCGAATCTGAATACATTATTCAGACTGAACAGATAACGTGTCCTAAATGGACGCAGATAAAGATCAAGAGCTCTTGTACAACGAAGAAGTGGCTTGTCGATGGGTGGAAAATGGACAGAGAGGCTACAGGAACGCAAATCTAACCACTCTGTACAGCCGTGGTGAGCAGAAAAGCATCACTACTGGTTTAAATACGGATGCGGATATCTGGAGCAGATATACAGGTGCTCCCCGAGTTACGACGGCCCGACTTAGGATTTTACGCATTTAGGATGAGGATTGCGAGATGCTAAAAATTGAAAAACGTTTAGAAAATATTTAAAATTCATGGGCAGGCATCCAGCGCAATAGCGTACGACGTACACGGACGTTCGGATGATGCCCAGAAGTACGCGGACGACACCTGGAAGTACGTGGACAATGTCCAGATCACTCGCCTCGCGTGATGCCTCACTCTCTGCCACAAGTCACGAATTTACCTTGTGTACAGTGCAATACCGCGGGGTTTGTTTTTGTGTGCTTTAAGAGCTAATTTTAATTCAAAAGCATGTCTTCTACAGGAAAAGACTCCTGGGTGAGCTAGGCTAAGCTGGGCTAAGCTAAGCTGAGATACCTAAGCTAGGCTAAGTGGTTCAACACAGTAGTTCGACATACGATATTTCCATACTTACGATGGGTGTGGCAGAGCGCACCTCCATGGTAACTTGAGGACTACCTGTACATGGTGACGTTGCGTTACACCCCTAGTTGGTATCTTAATTAATTTCTCCATGCTTTGTATCGGTTTACACCCTTCGAGGAGATTTTCCCATTCTCTTGAATACACCGATATGCACACATGCAAAAAAAAAAAAAAAGATATCACTTCTGCGTCGACACAGAAGCTTCACTTGGAGAATAATTTATGGACCGGATCTCAGGCAGATTCTGAACTCACACTGAGGAGGCATGGCGATGGCGTGAACGCGCAAAGTCACGGTTGCATAAGATATAATATATAATTCAAAATCAACGCTAAGGAAGAAGTCATATCTGTAGGAGCTCTTGAATCTTTAGAGGGAAAGAAACCCCAAGAATGTTGCAAATATAATAAATGTATATGCAATGTCATGGCATGAGATGCGAGGTCACATATTTCCTGTACACCCACTCCACCCACTCACACACTGTGTGAGTAGTTAGCCCTGTTCTGGAGTCGCCGTGTGGTGCCTGGGTAGCGGCGCTCCACAGACGCTAATGAACTCATGAAATTTAAAACCTAATCTGCGATAATGAGGTAATTAGCACAGAAGCGCATTACAACCCAGAAAAAAAAAATGTGACAGCAGAGCTTTAATGATCAAGCCTTTTTTCCCCCCCTTTAACTACACGACAGAGCGAAAACGAAGATGCGAAAGGAAGATGGATTGCACACAACACATGAGCAGCCTCGTGTGACATTAAAAATGACCTCTTGACCGCAGGAGGTCAAATCGTGTGTGAGAAAAGATGTTGTTTTGGAAAACAGTGCTTTCAGCCCTTGAGATCGAGACATAATAATAATAATAATAATAAGAAGAAGAACATTTTACTTGTGAGCTGTGCAGCCAAAACACCTCGCATACAAGACGAAACAATCAAGGAGTCTATCCTTGACCTTGTATTTTTCTCAAACAGTTCTCTCAGGCTTTGGCATTTGTTTTTTGTTTTTTTATTACATGGCTTCAACAGTTACATTACCATCGTTGTTATTTTTTTTCCCCGCACATTTATTTCTAAGAGGAAGACTAAAAGACCATTATACTAGGTTGTATAGCTCTCATGCTATGTATTTGCACAATATTCAAATGATATAATGAATAAGTAAGGAATAAAACACATGGGGGGTGGGGGGGTGGCAGTACAGTGGTGTGGTGGTCAGCGCTGTCATATCACAGCAAGAATGCCCTGGGTTCGATCCCTGGGGTCAACCTGGGTGCCTTTCTGTGTAGAGTTTGCATGATCTCCTCGTCTCCGTGCGGGTTTCCTCCGGGTACTCCGGTTTCCTCCCACAGTCCAAAGACATGCACAGGGGGGATTAGGCTGATTGGCGACTCTAAATTGCCCGTAGGTGTGAATGTGAGTGTGAATGGTTGTCTGTCTCTGTGTGTCGCCCTGCGCTGGATTGGCGACCCGCCCCGGGTGTAACCCCGCCTCTCTCTCGCCCGAAGTCAGCTGGGATTGGCTCCAGCTTCCCCCCGCGACCCTGTACAGGATTAAGCGGCAGAAGACTAATAAAACACATGGGGTTGTGCTGCTGTAGGAAAATAAATATAAATAAATAAAGCTGATACCCTAAAGTTTATTACTTTCTAATAACTGCAAAGTGTTTTTCTTGTCTTAGCAGTTCTTACCAATCCTAGCAGTCTCTTACTGAGTAACGAGCAACATAGGTCGTCTTTACAAGTCCCCGTGTCAGTCATTAGTACGGAAATTTGAACGAGCACATTAAAGATGCAGTCACAGATTCTAATCTAATTATTAAACTTTTCTCGTTCCTTTTTTTTTTTTTTTTTTTTTTTAAAGAAATTCAATAAGTACCTCTTCGCAGTCTGCTAGCGATTTGCTCAGTGTGCAAGCTGAAAAAAATAATCCAGTGCTCATACAGAGCCTTGTTCTCCACCCAGGGATACAAAGAAAGTGCCTCGGACCAAGTCACACAAGAATATTCTAGCCAATCAGGACCAGGGGGCGCATTCCTGTCAATCACAGGACAGGTGGAAATAGACGGGAGGAAATCAGTGTTAAACCTGCAATTTGGCCTTCTGATCAATCCGGATCGAGAATCGAGAATTCAATGGAAAGTGATTAGAAACCACCTAACGAAGCCCTGTGCGTTACCTGTAGGTGTTCAGTGTACGATTAGCACAGGGGATATAGTGTGTTTTCAGAAACTCCCGGCTCTGTGAAGTTCATCTGAGTGCTCACCTGGACCTCTTACTTTCATTAGCACCGTGTAGCTTGTGTGTTAAAAGCTATGCCTGCTTTATGAGAGCAGCACTCGGTCAGGTAGCTGAATGATTGTTGTCTCCGAAAACCCCGAGCGTGTTTCAGGTTCGGCTAATGAGCTCCATTAGAACCACCACTTCCCATCATGCTCTCATTTGTGCTTTCCAAAACTTTGAAGCTGCTCTCTGGGCCAGCCCTCAAAACAAGGCTCAACATCAAAACCTCCACCTCGGAAACAGATCAGTGCTAATGTTTATCCCTTCAGCAGTCTGGCGTGCTCCAGAATCTCTTGTTTATTTATTTATTTATTTGCTGGCTTTTCTTCTTCTCTTACCATAATTAACCAACGTCGAATGCGTTCTTTGATTGTATGGCGTCATTCATTCATTTCCATCCACTTCCAGGAAAGGAGCTTGGGTTCTATGGAGTAAGTGGGATTATGGTATGGAGAGAAAAGCTAATTAAAGGGTCATTCGAATTAAAAAATGAAAAACAAAAGCGCTAGTTTTCACTCCTACACACTAACAATTCGCTCTTGCTCGTTTTTCAGAAATTGCAACGTAATGGTGTGAATCCAAAACGAGTTAAAAATATCCCCGTTTCTGTAGCCGCATGCCTTGACCTTGTAATTAACAATGTGTATTCTTTACTAATAGGCTGCTGACGTGCTGCTTGTGAATAGCATTGCACCAGGGTCAGCGCTGCGTTGCTTGGATTCTTAGCGCAAGAAGACGTCTCTAATGAAAGGCTTATTATCAGCGAAATGTAACTTTCTTGGGAAAACTTTAGAGGCGATGTGAAAGTATAGCGAGATAATTAAAACGAAGTAACAGAGCCAACTTTTCGTTAATTTAAACAAGAACAGTTAGGATGAAACCAAAGGAAAACAAAGCTGAATTTGCCGCTGAGCCGAGAAGCGTGTGGTTTAAACGAAGGCTGTGCGTTCGGCGGCCATTTTGGGAATACTCAACGAAGCACGTATGAGACCAGGTTGCAACCTCAGTGGTGCCAACTTTTCACGTGTTAGCTGGAGCATTGAAGATTTCTGACCATTTTTCCTACAAAGATACTAAAGACTTGAAAACTATGCTTTTTTTCCCCTTTAATAGCTAGATAGCAGTTATCAGATCAAACGAGAACATAAAATTTGCCTGACGGAAATGTGAATTCACTGAAGGGGAAAGGACGCAAGACGTGAACGATACACATTTGCTTCTGGTAGAGCTTATACTTGCTTTGCATCGATTTTATCTAGAGTTTTGATCTGTTAATTCCTCAATGTCTTTTGAGCCAATAGAAATCAAGAAGGTGGGACCATGGACCATGGCGGTAACGGAAATGGAGGCGCTCACCAATACTTGTTATGGTTTCTGGGGTGTTGTAGATTTTTCTTGAAAGCGATGTTAAAATGGCGCAAGTTAGTTATGAAGGTTAGGTATGAAGTTCGGCTGCTAAATTCTATCATCACGTTTTATTTAGAAATCCAGCGTAGAGGTAGTGATGACGATAAATGTTGCACTCAAATTCCCAGAATGCAGTGCAGATTTAGGATGCAGTCGCGTTGCATTACGAGAACACTTGACACGACTAGCGGTATTAGCATAAAAGTTACTGAGCTTGCAGACATGAGGAAGCGTGAGAGCTGGATAGACTAAAGGACTAAAGTGTTGCTGCATCGCTTTATATAAAGTAAAGCAAGGTCAAAATCCTATTGGCAGGGCAGCACTGCGAATAATACAGGAAACTATTAACCCATGCGAAAAATAAACCAGCATGCCACAGAAAGACATTTAAGCTAAAAAAAAAAAAAAAAAAAAAAAAAAAAAGGCGAATAAATTTTAGATGCTGTTAAAAATCATGTTCACGATAAAGCTTAATCTAGGCGGCTTCAATTTTGATAACAGTCGCGTCTGAACGTGCACTGGAATGCGCAATTATTTATACTTTGAGCTGTGCACATTAATCTAATTAAAAGACAAACATGGATTTATGTTCACTGGTGCTTTAATTCTAAATCATAATATGTGGAGATAGCTCCTGTTGTCAGGGTTACTTTTGTAACTTCGTCAGAAGAACTTTGGAACATTAACCAACAAATGTTGGGCGAACAAACACGTTCCATTAATTTCCATGAGTTTTAGTAGTAAACACACTCGTCATTTAGGAGCGTTCGGTGATATTCATGAAATATTCATCGAAAGCCACAGGAAAGCGGTGGATGTGTAATGGCTCGCAAATTATCCTCTTCACAACCGTTCATGCCGAATTCGCTCTGGATCACACTTTTACATAACACATTACCATATTCGCCAGGTTTTTTGAGAACTAGTCTGCGAGAAGTTTGCCTGGCATATTTTCTGATGTTTTCCGATGCTATCTCCGCAGAAGGGATGATAAAACGTTCGGGGTATGGGCATAAGGGTTTAAAGCCGGTGGAGCTGGGAATCACTAGAAGAAGATCTCTTTAAAATATCTCTTTGCTGCTTAGTTCGTTAGCATAACAGGGAGCCTTGAACAGCTTGATCATGTTAAAAAATAGCTACTAGCTAGTAAAATCAAATAGCACACATATATACATATACAAGGACCATTTTGATCAAATTACAGGTTTATATTAATACGCCCATACTAATACGTTATCATTTCAGATAGTACCGAATTACAGAATGTGTGCAGCGGATGCTAGTAGGTAATATATTGCAACCACAGGAAAATCTTCAGGACAGAAGAATTCTTTTTGCCTTATTAAAGTTACCCTGTAGTTTCTATAGTAACGGCTAACACGAAGACTTGCATGATGGCTGTTCCACATGGTCAAAGCTATACCTAGGAAGCGGTTTCATGGGTTCTGTGAGGTTTCCCTCCATGGGAAAGCCTTCAGGATGGACAGGTCTGCGTGTTATGGTTTGACAAGCTGCATTTTATCATTTTATGTGGCTGGTGAGGGAATGCTGCAAGAACATAAGTTATATGTTAGGAGAAACTTACTTGTTTCGTGGACATTTCGAACCATTAAAAGTAGCATTAAATGGATAAAAATATGACATTTGTTTATAAGTAAAAAAAAATGGAATTGTTGGATTGCTGCTGTGGTATAAAGGGTTTAAAACATACTTTAGGCTGCATCACACAAGTCTGTTGTTGATTATTTTCCTTTAACAGAATTAACAGAATTCAGAATTTATAGAAATAACAGAAAAGCTGAAATATCACGTGGATGTAAGTATTCAGAGCCTTTGCTCAGTACTGAGTAGACGCCCCGTTTTGAGCTAATACAGCCGCGAGTCTTCTTGGGAATGACGCAACAAGTTTTCCACACCTGGATTTGGGGATTTTCTGCCGCTCTTCTGTGCAAATCCTCCGCAGTTCTGTCAGGTTTGATGGGGAACGTTGGTGTACAGCCATTTTCAGGTCTCTCC
>JAQLOM010000001.1:20891140-20902897 GCA_030068315.1 Chrysichthys thysi
CATGTCTTTGGACTGCGGGAGGAAACCGGAGTACCCGGAGGAAACCCACACGAACACGGGGAGAACATGCAAACTCCACACAGAATGGCACCCGTGCCGAACCCGGGATTCGAACCCAGGACCTTCTCGCTGTGAGGTGACAGTGCTAACCACTCAGCCACCGTGCCGCCCTGTAGTTTATTTATTTTTATTAAAAGAAACAATGCCAAACAAGTCAGAAACAAAGATAACTCAAAGCCCAAACTCAAGCAAAAGGTCAGGCAATAAGCAAAGAGATTATTAGAGGGCAATAATGAAAAAACCATGGTAGCAGAGGGAAAAAAAAAGTTGCTTAGATCAGGCTATAACACACAGACACTTATTTTGCACCTCGATCTGAGACGATGTCCTCGGGGATACCATAATGCTGGAAGACGTGGTCGAATAATGCCTGAGTCACCTGCTTAGCGGAGGGCAGTGATGCGAACGGTATGAAACGTACCGACTTGGAGAATCTGTCAGTCACTACCAGAATGGTGGTATATCCCCCCGAGGCTGGGAGATCGGTCAAGAAGTCCAGTGCCAGGTGGGACCACATTCGTGCGGGGATAGGAAGCGGCATCAGCCGCCTGGCAGGAAGTGTGCGCGCGTCCCTGGTGGTGGCGCATATGGCGCAAGAAGCGATCGCCCTCTTTACCGTGACTCCCAAGCCTGGCCACCAATATTTTTTCCGCAAACAATCGATCGTGGCCGTAACGCCTGGGTGACCGACCGACGGATTGCTATGAACGATTCTGATTAGACATTTCCTAAACGGCTCAGGAACGAATACCTTGCCTTCGGGACAGTTAGCAGGAGTATTCGTGCTCTGAGCAGCGTCTTGTATTTCGCGGTCCAGCTCCCATATGAAAGTGGAAACTACTACTCCTTTGGGAAGGATGAACGACGGCCGTTTGGGAGGGGGGTTGGCACTGTGCCTGCGCGACAAGGTGTCGGCCGGTACATTCTTAGAACCCGGAAGGTAGGTGATCTTAAAGTTAAAACGCGAAAAGAACAAAGACCAACGGGCTTGTCGCGTGTTCAGGCGCTTTGCTTGCTGGAGGGATTCCAGATTCCTGTGATCAGTGATCACCGTAAATGGGAATTTGGCTCCCTCCAGCCAGTGTCACTATTCAGTTAGCGCCTCTTTCACCGCCAAGAGCTCCCAATTGGCGACATCATAGTTGCGTTCTGCGGGGTTGAGTTTGCGGGAGTAGTAAGCACAGGGATGGAGACGTCCCGTTTCATCCCAATGTTGCAGCAATACCGCACCTAAGCCCACCTCCGATGCGTCTACCTCCACGGTGAATTCACGTTCTGGATTGGGCGCAACTAGCAGTGGAGCGGAGGTGAAAAGTTTCTTAAGGTGGCGAAAAGCCTGTCGCGCTTTATCGGAGAACTCAATGGTTTTTGGGGAGCCCTTAAGTAAATCAGTCATCGGCGCGTTTACTGAACTAAAACCTGGTATAAAACGCCGGTAAAAGTTTGCAAAACCTAAAAACCTCTGGAGTTCCTTAACCGACTTGGGAACGGGCCAGGAGGTTATCGCGGAGACTTTGTTGTGCTCCATTGCCACCCCAGAAGCGCTTATCTTATACCCCAGGTAGGAAATCTCAGACTTGTGAAACTCACATTTCTCGGCTTTAACAAATAAGCGATGCTTCAAGAGACGCTTCAGTACAGCACGAACGTGTTCCACATGTAAGGCAAGGTTTGGAGAATAGACAAGAATGTCGTCAAGGTAAACAATGACAAAACGTTGTAGCATGTCACGGAGTACGTCATTCATGAATGACTGAAAGTAACTTGGCACATTAGCTAGCCCATATGCCATTACTCGGTACTCGTAGTGACCGTTAGTGGTGCTAAACGCCGTTTTCCATTCGTCCCCCGAGCGAATGCGTACCAGATTATAAGCACTTCTTAAATCCAGCTTGGTGAAGACAGTCGCGCCCCTTAGCTGTTCGAGAGCTGATGGCACTAATGGGAGTGGATGCGGATATTTTACGTATACCTCGTTAAGCCCCCTATAGTCAATACAAGGCCTAAGCCCCCCATCTTTTTTTTCAATAAAAAAGAATCCAGCTAAAGCCGGGGAATGGGACGGTCTAATCAGACCTTGTGCTAGTGCCTCGTCGATGTATTTCTCCATAGCTAAAGTTTCAGCATGAGAGAGTGGATAGGCCCGCGAACGTGGCAGCGTTTTGCCCGGGAGTAAATCTATGGCGCAGTCCCAGGGGCGATGCGGCGGGAGTCGTGCCACTTTAGTTGGAGAAAATACATCGGAGAGGTCACTATACTCTGACGGGACCGTGAGGGACGAGAGTGCATTAGGGCTCTCTATAGTGGTTGTGCCGACAGTGATTTCTCGTGGTGTACAGAACTGCTTACATTTATTCGACCATGAAATGATGGTACGTGATGCCCAGTCAAACTGGGGATTATGTGTAGTGAGCCATGGTAATCCTAGTAAGAGGGCGGGGTGTGAAAGTTCTACCACAAAAAGGCTGATGTTTTCAGTGTGAGTGGGAGTTACCGCCAGTACCAATTCTTGAGTCCTCCTTGTAACTCGGGAGCCGCCTAATGTGTGACCATCAAAAGACCGAACATGGAACGGTGTCTTAATGCGAGAGGTCGCGATGTGTAGCTGTTTCACCAAAGCCTGTGTTATCAAGCTGCCATTCACCCCCGAATCTATTAAGGCAGAAACATGGTTAGGTGAGTCATTGACATACAACACAACATCAATACAAAACTGCGTGTGAGTGAGGTTACGGGATATGAAAGGAATCACTTTCTGGCTAGGGAGCCGGTTATGTGGAGAAGATTCTGTTCCAAATCGTCCCTGGGAGTCATTGGAAAAGTAAGCGGTTGCGGAACTTAGTTCAAAGTCTCCAGTGACTGGACAAGTGTGAGTGCCGACCTCCCTGGGTTCCCCGTAATCTACCGGTGAGGCAGACGAGGTTACCGCCCCAGTGGGCCGTGGCATGTGAGGATTCCCGCTGCCCTCAGTGACTCTGTGGTAAAACTCCACCCTTCTGTTAACGTCAATGGTTACAGCCAGGTTTACCAGCTCGTCAAGAGCCCGTCCAGTATTCCGGCAAGCAATCTCCGCTTTGATAGCCGGATTCAGTCCCTCTACAAAAACGTCATGTAAGGCCGCCGCCTCCCATCCGCTCTCCGCGGCGAGAATACGGAACTTAATGGCGTAGTCAGCCGCCGAGGCATCTCCTTGCCTGAGATGTAGTAACCGTTGTCCGCCAGTCTTTCCCTGGTTGGGATGGCTAAGAACCACCTATTGGAAGTGAGCTAAAAATGCCACATAATCGCGAACAAGAGCTCCACCAGCTCTCCATACGACCGTGGCCCAGTCCATAGCTGGTCCCGCGAGGCATTGTATCATCAATGAAATTTTTTGCTTATCTTCCATCTCAGGGAATTCGGCGAAATACAGCTCGCAGGCGAGGATGAACCTCTGGCAGGTATTAGGATCACCCCGATAGCGCTCTGGCGTAGTGACATGCCTATGTCTGGAGGCTCCCGTCGGCAGGTCCGAGCCGTAGCCGGGCTGTGGTGATCCGGCAGGAGATCGTGAGGCGTTCATGACCAGCTCTGCCAGTGTGTTGGACAGGATGTCGAGCCGTTGTTGAAGGTGTAATAATAACTGTGACAGCTGCACGATTTCCGAGCTGCTCGCAGCGCCTCCTGTCTCCATGGAACTGGTCCGGTCATCTGTCATGATTCATACACGGAGAACGAGACTTCGGTGGAAACAGTGAGTTTATTTACAGTGAGTGAAAGTGAAGCGTGTACCAACGTGCTCAGACGTGTATGAGTGACTTAAAGTCCTTGCTCGGAAAAATCCCACAAGGAAGATCTTCCGCGCTGCATCGCAGTACGTGTAGCCTCTTCAGACCTGAGGAACAACGTTACTGGCAAAATCAAGGAGAAAACACAAGTTAATCCTTCGTGAACCCGAGCGCTAGAAGCCGTGATGACCGGACGGTTTATTTGGAGGCGAATGGCACCTTAAATAAACCGACCAGTAATGGGAATCAGGTGTGTGCTCGAGCAGGAGCGGAGCATACCGAAGACCCGGATCAGAACTCCGGAGATCTGGAGCGTAAAGGGCTCGAGCCGCCCTGACTCCGTGTCACAATTTAGGCATGTAATCTTCGTTGTTGTGCACATAAATTGTAATCCACATATTATTTAGCACACAGATTAGTCTAAGCATGAGGACTTAGTGAAGTATATTGTGTACCAATGGTATTATACAAATCTGAATAAAAATATATGCATGGATATGTTTTAAAAACACACACAGTTGTATGAGATGTATATTAGAAAATGAGCTTTGTATAACATTGTGCATGTTTTATATCATACCGTTAGACTGCACAACATGTTTACTGTAAGAATTTAAGGGGTTTCCCTTTAATTTTTTTTTTAAGTTATCCCTTAAAGGTTAGAAAATATTGGTGGAAGAAAGAAGAGCTTCAATTAGGATTCCACCTATGGGCAGGACTAGTGATACCTGCTATTGGCATGCCACCAATATTTTTAGGTCACCAGAAGTCCAGAAAACATGTTTTAAATGGTCATAAATATTGGTGGCGAGGAGCCAAGGGCGTATACTGTACATGACGTAAGGGGAGGTATCTTGTTGGAAATACAAGGGAACCCCAGAATGCATGAAATTGGCTCACTTGGCTTATTGCTGGCCGATGTTGCATTGCAAGCTGTGTTGCTGAGCCCCTTTACTGCTCCAGAAGAATAAAGTACATTTCTGCAATCTAAGCCTGCTTACTGCGTCTGCTGATTGATGCTTTCCTGAAAACTTCCACGACACATATTCAGCTGTAAATCTGCTTGGTTGTTTCACTGCCAGCAGCTGCTCTTTGATTTCCTTCCCTTTGGGAGTATTGTTGAAAACTTGGTGGAACATAGCAATGACTTGGAGGAGTGACAGCTAGAGGATGTCTGTGACCCACTTGAGAACTTTGTTGGTCAGCAGATTTAGAAAATGTTCTGTTTTATGCTGTTTGTCGAGACCCACTTGACTGGCAAAATATGGTAAGGAATGCAGCAAAAATCCCTTGCATAGGGATTCTCCCAAGAACTTATCAGGGTGGGTGATCAGGAGGGTGGCAGGCATAACTGGGACTTGGCAGTTTTGGGACACAGCAGTGTTGAACTGGTTTATGCATGCATTAATCTCACCTACATGCTGCTGTTGTTCGCCCATGAGACGTCCAGAGTGACTTATACTCATTTTATAGAACTTAGCAGTTGAGGGTTAAGGGTCTTTAAGTTTGTTATGAGGCCTCATTCACACACACTCATCTCCTCACTCACATACTTAAGTCGGTAGTAAATGTGGTTCATAATGTGTGTATTCTACTATGATAAAACTATAATTAGGTCAGTTTGTATATGCAGGGCTAAACAATGACTATTGTTTGTAATTACTCCGTTGCGTTTAGCAGGCTTGGTGTGGAAGGATTTAGACTAGCATATGCCTATTAGAATATTATTTTTTAAATGTATAGACTATTATTTAATTTATTATTTTATTACTTTATTTATAGGATTTCTTAATTTAATGTATAACATAATAATTATTTCATATCCAACCAAATATTCAAGTAGACAACTTGATAATTACTCAATTAAATCTAATTATTATTTACACCAGGATCTAACAGAGACCAGAAGGAACTTAAACAGAGTTATGCATAAACTATATGTTTAAATAAATAGTAAGGTTTATACGTGTTTCTTTCTACAGCACCTGTTGTAACATATTATCTCTGATGACGTGTAATCAATATAAAATTAATGGCTTTTCTTTATGTTTCCTGAGGTCATTCATTTTGCTATATCACTAATAAAGGGCCCAAATGTCTGGATTCAATAACATCAGAAAATGATGAATACCCTTTTATTATCATGTTTCTTCAACAAAGGTCCATCATATGTCATTACTGCAAGTCCAAAACAACATGTGCTTATTGACTCAGCAGTTGCGATGATAACATAAGAGAGTCTATTGACTGAGTCAGGATCAGGTGTTAGAAATTATGAGACAACAACAATTAACACAGGGTGCATTACAGAATCTATGCAATGTGAGATACAGCTTATGGATGTGTAGTGCATGCTTGAACAAAATATACCATCATAACAATTTAACAATATCCCGACTGAGTTATCTAAAATATGCATTGAGTAATTAGGTACTCACTGAGTGTACATTTTGTATTAGTTTTGATTTATCAGTCCATGGCAGTGGACCTACTGCAGACATTGGTGTCAAAATTGTCTGAAGGACAAATATTGATGGCCGGAGTGGTTCATACAAGACCAAAGATCACACAAGGTCTCTGAACAATATATAAAGCTATCCATCAGGCCGATAACAGACTAACCCTCCATCTGACAAATATAACTCCACCTCCACTGCACACATTCATAACTGTCAAAGGCCAAGAAATAAGAAGATATGAAACTTTCAATCTTGTGACAGTTCCATCCAAGTTTCCCTACTTTTTTAGAGAAAGAAAATGCGACTGGTTTTGCTTTTTCATGATTAACTGCATCCAGCTGCACCTGTCCAAGAAGATCTGTCCTGAACCACACGTAGTGGGTTGAAACCGGCAAATGTAAATACAGGCAAATAAGTTCCGAATGTGCAAATGTTTCATATATAGATGGGCCCAAAATATGTAGACACACGTCAACATGAAGAATAGTTGCATAAAAGCTGTATTACTGTATACAAGTCTTTACATGTCTCTCACTGCTCTACACACTGCTCTCATAACTTAACACACTGATGCCGTAATTCAATTTGTAATTTGTAAAGTGTGTACACATTTTTCGGGACCTCCACATATATTAAAATGTTTTATTTTATTGAAATGATTAAACATTTTTCTTAATTTTATTTATAGCCTGTTTAAAAAGAGAAACCATATGTTAAGTTAAAAAAGGGGGGAAACACGTCTATAAGGGATATTGTTCACTCTTGAAGTTCATTTTTAGAGGGCACATTGTAGGGGGAATATATGAGCATGCAGAAGCAAATACCAGATTAATATCTGAATACAAGTCAAAACTCTCTGCCTGCTCTTTTGTGACTGGGAGGGCAGATGCCGCTGTGGCACCACTGGTCACAGCATTGTGGAAAGAATTTCTTTTAGCCATGGAATGATGCCACCCTGCTTGCTGTGCAGGCAAGCCGTCACAGCTTTGTGGAAGGAATTCCTCCAGAGTAACCAGGGGAAACCCAAGCGCACAAGGGAGAACATGCAAACTCCACGTGGAACGGCACCCAGGTCGATCCCGGGGATCAAACCCAGGACTTTCTTGCTGTAAGGCGTCAGTGCCAACCACTACATGACACTATATACAGTGAGGAAACTTGGTTTAAAACAGTGGTTCTTAAACTTTTTTGGGCGCGACCCAAATTCAGGTCCGGTGGGTATGTCGCGACCCAACCCCCCCGCGGTGAAATGTTGCGCGCTGTTAAAATTTGCCGACCCGGGTGGGGGCGTAAAAATGTTGCAAGCGGGGGATGTTTTTTCTCTAAGAAAAATGATTTTTTTTTCCTGCCTTCGCGACCCATACTTTAAGAACCCCTGGTTAAACATTTAATACGTCCATTTTTTTTTTCATGTAAAACGTTTAACTTTATGCAGACGTACAATATCTTGTACGTTACATTATTCCATACATGTGACTGTTTCTGAACAAAAAGGGAAATTTATATACCATATATATATATATATACTAATCCCCTGCTATATCGCGGTTCACATTTGATATCCCTGGCTATTCAGGGATTTTTATTTAGAATATGTAAAAAAAAATTTTTAGTTTTCCCTGGTATTATAAAACATAAACATTAAATAAAATGGAGTAAAATATTAAATCTATAAAATACAGTATAGTGTATATTATATTTACACAAGAGACAAAGAAAATGCGGTGTGAGGATACTGGAAAAAAATATGGCTGGAGGAACGAGTCTGGCCAATCGGAATGCCCTGCTGTGATTGGCTGCTGGCTACGACGTATATAAAACCAGCAAGAAGCAGCCAGCATTCACTGACATCCCAGTTCTTCACCCTTAGCATTACTCGCATGTGATGTTTCTACTAATTCTACACAAAATTCACCTCACTATACACTCACAAATGTGTGTTTAACTGTGTCAAGAATGTGTTTTAAGAGTGTGGGAGGAAGATTTAGGGCTTAAACTCTTTAAATTTGTAAAAAAAAAAAAAAAAATTTAAAAAGTAGTGCATAAAATAAATATCATACACCATAAATCAAAATATCAGTAAAAATCATTACAATTTAAAAAAGCTTCTTTACAAAAGTTTTATCAAACAATTCTTGACAGGGGCGGCACGGAGGTTAGCACTGTCGCCTCACAGCAAGAAGGTCCCGGGTTCGAGCCCCGGGGTTGACCTGGGTGCCTTTCTGTGTGGAGTTTGTATGTTTTCCCTGTGTCCGTGTGAGTTTCCTCCGGGTACTCCGGTTTCCTCCCACAGTCCAAAGACATGCACAGAAGTGATTAGGCTAATTGGCGACTCTAAATTGACCGTAGGTGTGAATGGTTGTCTGTCTCTGTGTGTCGCCCTGCGGTGGATTGGTGACCTGCCCAGCATGTAACCCCGCCTCTCATTCCAATAAATCATTTCCAATAAATTCTCATTCTTGATTTTTTTAATAATATTTCTTTTCTTCTTAGTCCCTAGGAACATAGTTTGACCTTTTGCTATATTATTAAAGTTTTAAAAAAAATGTGAAATTGCACACTGTTCCTCCTTTGAAAGGAGAGATAGTGCAAAGATAAATATGCAGCAAAAATATCTTCAAGCACAACCAAAATTGACTCATGGGCCAGGGATTATCAACTGAAAGTTTAATGCAGATCTTAATACCTCTTTTTTTGTAGATTTACTACATCCATTTAGGTTCCATCTGGAATCCACTTCTATAATGAACAAAGATGAAATAAAAAGCAGGAAATGTTGGGGGGGTTGGGGGGCTGGTCGAATAAAGGGCAGGCGACTCAGACAAAACAGAAAATAAATCAGAAAATACAAACAACCTGACCTGAAAAGAAAGAAAGAAAGAAAACCACATGTTTACTTAACAATATCAACAAAGCGACGGACGGGCAAGCTGAATGGCACACGAACGAGACAAAACAGATAGAACAGACACAACAAAACGCATCACAAGAGAACGCTAAATATAACATGAGCAAAACAATCACGCTCTGAGTCTACCGAAAGAGCAAGGCACACTCTCAAACCCGCATGAACAGAAATTAAACAGCAATACAGGGAAAGGTGCTAAAATATGTGCAATTATTAATATTTTGAGTCATAATTTGTATCGATGTTGTGTGTGATGAAGATAAAAACCTAGTTTATTTACAGCTTATGCACTGTACATCTCAGTTGTTTCTAACAGTCTCATTATTGTACCACTTTAGTGAAATTCTCCAGTCAGGGCGTCCGAGCGTTCGAGGCTCTACAGAGAGAATAGTCCCCGTGCAGCTGTAGCCTCGGGGGGATCGGAGTATATGAAAAAGCCCATTAAAGAAATAACACAACATAAATCAGTCATTGACAAACTCATGCCCAAAGGACACAACTCCAAACAGCCGTGCAATTAAGACACGCACAAAAGCTCACAAATAGGCGTCCACATCAGCACTTTTTTTTTTTCCGTGATGCTTTCTAAAGTGCAAACTTTACAAACTAAATAAAGCAATCTTTCACAACTGATGCTCCACAAACAGGAACACGGGAGGGAAGGATTCCCATTTCTATCCATGTAATCTGAAAAGAGGGATGGCTTAGTGGTTAGCACTGTCGCCTCACAGCAAGAAGGTCCTGGGTTCGATCCCCGGGGGTCGACCTGGGTGCCTTTCTGTGTGGAGTTTGCATGTTCTCCCCGTATCCGTTTGGGTTTCCTCTGGGTTCTCCGGTTTCCTCCCGCAGTCCAAAGACACACACAGAGGGGATTAGGCTAATTCGCGACTCTAAATTGACTGTAGGTGTGAATGGTTGTCTGTCTCTGTGTGTTGCCCCTGTGGTGAATTGGTGACCTACCCAGGGTGTAACCCCGCCTCTCGGCCGAAGTCAGCTGGGATTGGCTCCAGTCCCCCCCACGACAATAAACAGGATTAAGCGTCAGAGGACGAATAATCCAGAAAGACTTTTAGGAATTAGGATTAACCTGATGATGTTGAATTTTCTAAAATATTTCTAAAATGTAGAAATATTTTTGTTATTTCTGTGAGAGCTTATTGATTGTGGGGTGGAAAAAAAAACAATCAACAAACCAAAAAAATCTTCTTTTCTTACTCGGCTTGGCGAGTGATCCATGGTGGCATTGATGGCCGTATTAGAGCGAAGCTGATCTATTTGAGTTGAGTGGATAAGGAGTAATGTAATAAAGCACCGCCGCATCTCTCTCTTTAGGTAGTACTTAATCCCGCTGGCACTGAGAGCATGATGTTAATTTACAGTCTTAAGCTTCCACTATTAATTAGCTACATCATCCTTAAAGCTTGTTGCTAAGGAAGCAACATTTGGCCTCTAAACAAGTGGAAAACTTGTGTAAATCTTTTAACCCAGTGCATTATTTAAAGAGAACTACTTATGCCATGGGTTTTTTTATTTATTTTTTTTTTTTTATATAGGAAGTCCTGAGAGGCTACTGAGGTTAGAAGTGGGTCAAGGCCACTGCTGCCAGGTAGCAGGAGAGATGTGGGTGTGCTGTAAATCCTAAAGGAGCAAGTTTTTCAGTGGTGGGTACTATTAATCAGAAAGGCCACTGCGCATCAGGTCAAAGGTTTCCATGCCCTTACGGACATCGCGTTTGTCCAAGGAAAGGCAGAGCACTGACCCAGAAAAAGCTAAACGTCCAGAAAGATTGCTTTGTCTAACGCACAACGTCCACGGAGCAGAGCAGGCCATGTACGAATCATGACTTGGATGTTTTAAAAAATTGAAAATGTGAAAAATCCTCAGTTTGAATCATTTTCTGATTAATTTTTGAATACGTCACTGGAGAATTCTTGGTACTCTGTTTTTTTTTTTTAATTTGTTTTTTTTTTTTATTAAACATGGACTCTAAGGTCCTGTCGTCATGTTTTGGGATATTTTTTGAAGAAGTAGTTCTCAAAACAAGCAAACAACAACCAAAAAAAAACCCCTTTCCAAGTGAACAAGCGTTCAAACAAAAAACACAAAGATTTAAAAATGCTTAGACGAGAATTCTAGCCCTGTCGGTGGCGATAGTACTTCGTAAACCAGGGGTTTTTAACTGATTGAGATCCAGAGACCGCCATTCTTACCAAGAAGAGTTTATGGGGTGTGAGAAAACAAGCTGATCCATGAATCTGTACATTAAGCATATGCATGTGACTTTAGGAATATATTCCAAGATATCAATTATCAGGACAGACTACCAAGGATAGGTGATATATACTCCAAATAGGAGTATCCAAATAATCCTGAAAGCCACCTTTATTCGTCTTCTTCCGCTTAATCCTGTTCAGGGTCGTGGGGGAAGCTGGCGCCTATCCCAGCTGAAATCAGGTGAGAGGCAGGATTCGCCCTGGGCAGGTCACCAATCCACCGCAGGGCGACACACAGAGACAGACAACCATTCACACCTACGGCCAATTTAGAGCAGCCAATTAGCCTA
>JAQLOM010000001.1:20934452-20948495 GCA_030068315.1 Chrysichthys thysi
TCGTGTGTGTGTGTGTGTGTGTGTGTGTGTGTGCACATATTATTTAGTGTCATGGTGACTATTTATCTTTTAGTGCAGCTTCTAGAGCACACAGATGCTCCACTTCTTCTTGTTTTAATCATCCACTCGCAACCACAGTCACAAGGATGACAAGAAATTATATTTTACATATTCTATTCTTCTGTCTCATGAATCATCAGTGTATTTAAATATAGCCCTTCTTCTTTCCTCCGTCTTTTCGAGTGAATAAATAACAGAATCGGGGAGTGGAACCTCTTCTTGAGGGAGCACTTCTACCCAAGGACACACTTATTTTGGACTTGCTCCAGTCCCGGCTTATAGATTTACGGCAACAGCATTGCACCAGTTTACTCAGAGAGTGACTGTCAGAAATGGGAGGGGAGACAGGATGCATGTGCAGATCACTCTGGTTTAATATAATATCAAGCAGAGGTACAAAATCGGCAGGCAGAAACGTTGTCAGGAAGACAAGGATATTCGGATCGGGCGAACCGTACAATGTATTTAAGACAGAGGCAAAGTCTGTGAAACATGCAAAGATCCAAAACCAAAACAGCAAACGAAACATCGGAGGTAGTAGCAAAAGGGATAAAAACAGAAACCATTAAGGGTCATAAACAAAAATACAATAACTCTGATTAACCACTTGGCAATAGGCTCAAAAGCAAACTAATGCTTCGCAACCTGTGAGTGTGTGTGAATACATCTATTTATAGTCCTGTACTGATGAATGGCACCTGCACCTAATCAGTAATCAGGTGACCTGGCCTGTGACGTACCGTCGGCCATGTTGTTTTGGTGCAAGTGCTCATGGGAACTGTCTGAGTTTCTGTTGGACTGCAGGTTGCGAGTGTTCATGACAGCGATAACCCTTTCACATATTTATCTATTTATTTTTAATAGACACCCTGGGTTTATTGCTGGATTTCTGTTTAAAAAGGAGGCCGCACTCTATGCAGGGAGCTGAAAATAAATAATCAATGAGCTCATGCTGATTTTCTTAGCAAGATGAGAGAGAAAAAAAATCAACAAATCTAACATAATTTGCCTGTCATTTCTGGTCTTCCTTTAGTGTGATCTGAAAGCAGCGCTGCTTTGTAAATCTCAGATTTGAAGTTGTTGTCTTCAGGATGGAGGGATTTGTCATTTCTTGAAAATATGACAAGTTTCTTTCTGTTTGATTGTTGTGGTTTTTGTGCAGTATGAATTTAAAGTGAAGAACATCAAGAAGATGAAAGTCAGCCTCATCGTGGCGGTGGATGGCGTGAAAGTGGTGATGCGGAAGAAAAAAAAGGTCTTGAAGGATACTATTTGATCTTTTAGAATGGCAGATCTCATTATGATACGATTTGTAATTTTTAAAAAAAAATTTTTTCATGTAACATATGTCCTCCAGAAAAATGCATACAGCTGGGACGAAAGTCATGTAACATTGGCACAGGATCCTATTTACAGGTAAGAAATGTTTTAATAGGCTTATTACATCTAAAGAAGAAATTTGTAAGGAAATGTTTTAATTATTACTTCATGTGGACTGCTATTGATTATGGCATTGGACAAACACAAGAACCTTGACTTTATGAGTCCAGGGGTGGAAGTAATGCCAAGTAATGATGATCAGTTCTTTAATTTTTGTGATGGTGGGGAAATTCTTATGATGGTCGCTCATATAAAAAACAGACTTTCATATGTAATCTGTTCTTCAACTTTATGGAGTTCACGAGCGCTTGCACTGGGAGCACAGCGAAAAAAAAATCCGCCTTTCATACAAGCTCAGCTCCTTGTTTTTGCAGATCGTCTTGCACAATGACATGCGCTGCATCCAAAACACAGTTTTCTTTGCCAGTAGAGTACTGGTACAACAGCAGAGTCTTAAAAATCCCATAACTGTGTGCACAAACATATGGAATTGCACAATGGAGCCACGGTCCCGAAGGAATTTTTTCCATGTGAACGCAAACCTTCCACTATGAGGCCCCGTCCTTAAATGAGCCCAAAATTAAGCGTATAATTTCCTGTAACTCAACACAAATCAATCAAAATCGAATTACTTCCCAGTTTTCAGATCTGCTGATTGGATGCGATTTGAATAGATTTTAGATTTTATGGTTGTTCTTGAAGATGTGAACTCATGTTGGTCATATCTTATGTGTTTTCTTTCTGATCCTAGAATATTCTATGTTTCCCATGACTCCCAAGACCTTAAAATCTTCAGTTATATTGCGAAAGATAAGAAGAGCAACGTGTTCCGCTGCAACGTGTTCAAATCCAAGCGAAAGGTCAGTCGGCTAATTGACATCGCGTGGCCAAAACCAGTAGACAAATGTGATTTTTAATGTCTTCCTGCAGTGCAGATGAATAGATTTGGTATGGATATGGAACATGCTTGAAGCTTGTGTGATCAAGGTTGAATACTAATGAGTTTGGTAGAGGTTGGTCTAATCTCCTTTTTAATGACTGCAGCAAAAGCTTCAAAGAAGAAATTCTGAAGACCTATGATGTATGAATCATTTACAATTGTAAAAAGAAATATAGGGAAGAAATAGACAAAAATATGTATGTATGTGAGTATGGTCCCATTTAAAAAAGTAATTCAGTTCTATGCTGTTAATTCCATTCTTTTCCCTTTCTCTTCCATGGTTCTGGTGTTAGAGCCAAGCCATGAGAATTGTGCAGACAGTCGGCCAGGCATTTGAGGTTTGTCATAAACAGAGCCTGGACACTGTGGATGGTGAGTCTAGTTCATTTTTACTACACAAATGTTTTATCACAGATCAATTTTCTCTCCTCTAAAGAACATACTATACCTTTCTTAATCCAAGGATCTTTGATCATCAGATCACCTGACTAAACAGCTTGGTTTAACAAACAGCTTTGGAGTCAGAGTTTACCAACAGTCTTAGGTCAGACTTGACTAATCCGGCTTTTGGTAACATGGAATGTCACTTCAATAGCAGCGACACTTCAGAGACTGAAGCAGTATGAATATCGGATGGTCTATGGTTATGGACAAGATATACTCGGCCATACATCCATCCTTGGGCTGTGTCCAAAACTTCTCAGATTTCTGAAGTCCACACATGTCAATCAGGGTTTCTCTGGGATCCCACAAGAGATATATGACACTTGGGCCTTGCAGGTAGAGTCTTCCTTGTGGACAAGAGGAATACCTCTATGAGGTGTCAACACTTCAGAGCATCAAACGGCTGTTCAGAGTCGTCAGACTTCATGGAGAAAGTGCGGCAGGTTTCTAAGAGGGTATATCCTATGGCAGGGGTGTCCAATCTTATCCAGAAAGGTCTCCCCAATCTTACCAAGCAGTGGCCATACCTAATAGTCTATTGAAAGCCAAAATCAACTGGTTAAAAAGGTGGGATCAGGTGTGGCTCCTACTTGATTGGAATGAAAATGTACTCACATTGGCCCTTTGCAGATAAGATTGGACAGCTCTGTTCTACTGACTCCATTGTGCTACTGGGAGACTTTGATTCTCATGATGGGAGTGATGGAGATGATTGACAGCCTCCTGGATTTTAACGTGAGCGCTGAGCTGTTACTGAGATATGGAAGGTCAAAACCACATATGTCGTTCAAAGAAAAGGCTGATCGTTGAAGTGCTCGGAGACACTGGGGCAATGATTGATTTTGTGATTGTATTATCTGACTTTATTGGTCAGTCAGCTAAAGAGAGGGGCAGAAGATGTCAAGTGATCACAACTTGGTGGTAAGATTGTAACATTTCTTGGATGAGATGTTTACGTGGTAAATCCTTCGAATGGATGAGTTATCCATTGTAGACCTAGCTGTGGCAAGACGGCTGTCAATGCCTGTCATGGTGTTAAACTTAGGACACTTGGGCAGCTACCACTGGTAAGAGAAGATGTCAAGTTGCATAACAAGGCTCTTTTTCCCTGAGTAATACTCACGGAGGGATCTCCTGACTTGGTTTGGGGGTATAGGAAAGCAAGTTCCTATTCTTGATGCCAAAACTGTTAATAACATAGGAGATGCTTTTAACTGTACAGGTCAAAAGACTGTTTTTAATCACAGTTTAGTTGATTTGTGTTGGCAGAATGGTTGGTGAAGTGTGAGGAGGAGAGACGAGAGGAGGAGAACACTCCAGATGCTGATGCCAGCCCAGGGGAGATGGCGCAGAATACAGATGTAAAGGTACTGCCTAGATGCACTTTGATGAACATGTATAATGAAAGCAATTTTGTGAAAGATGCAAAGCTCCAGCAGCTTGGAGATGAAAATAATTCACCTTCACTGCATGTGAATTGGCTCACCAAGACTGAACAGTTACCTGTAGAGAAGTTGTGGACTTCTCCTGTTGTATCCCACCCATCTCAAACATTGGTGTATGTTCTGTGATGCTTTATTGTTCACCATGGTCGTCAAGAGTGATTACAGTATATCAAAATGTATCTGCATGTGTGGAGTTATGCATTGCACTGCAGACACATGATTGGCTCCAAGTTTATAAGCAGTATCAAACAAGTCATCTTGGATAACATGAAAACAGCACCAGCTTTCAAGTGGGATTTTGATGGGGGGGGGGGGGTTCTGTGCAGTAATGAATAATGCAGCCTAGAACATAAATATTGCATGCTGTTTTAGCATTTCTATCAAGTCTGTAATGAATAAAATATGCACGGGCTGCGTATCATCAGTACCCTTGTACCTGAGCTTTCGCTGTATAAAACTGTCTAAAACAGACATGACATGAAATATTTCGCAGCGTGCAGCGTTGCATGTTTCTGACACAACATAATCTCACTTGTCTAAGAATTCTTACAAGCCAAAACTTTCAACTACACAGTTTGCTGTGTTCTCAGAACTCAACAGGCAATCTGTTGGAAACACATCTTGGCCTCAGTCCAATTCCTGAGACGCAAAGCAATAAATTAATGAAATTCTTCTTGGTCCCCAGGTCTCTGAAGATGCCGTGGTGGAAATAGAGGCATCAGGAATGTTGTCTCCGACCCCAGAGCGCCTGTCACTGAGCCACCGGGTCCAGCTCCTGAAGAAACAGCTCAAACAGCAGGAGCAGAAGAGCCAGACTGCCTCTGCACAGGCAAACACACACACACACACACACACACACACACACACACACACACACACACACACACACACACACAGAGGATGTTCAGTTGACATTGCTATTACTGTAGCTAGTTAATGCTATGGCTACGCTGAAACTTACCCTTTGCTGAGCTTCCTAACGTAGTTCTTACTTCAAAAAAAAGTCAAGTGGCTTGAGTGGTGAAGTTTCCCATCATGTTACAAACCCTTGTGAGATCTGTCATGCATCACCTTCAATAGTTTTGATGGAAATGACCCTAGTGGTTCAGAACAAAAGGAAACAGAAGAGATGGTTATGTATGTAACTGGGGTACTTCAACTGAGTATGGCTGGTATTATTTTTGAAGGTGCTGATGGTTGAGAATCATTATTTTTTTGCTGGTTGTCACCGTCAGGCTGCCCTGCTCCAGCAGCAGCTGTGTTTGGAGACCCGGGCAAGGACGGAGGCTCAAGTTCGAGCTCAGCATCTTCTGCAGCAAAACGGTGAGCTCCTGCAGCACCTCTCCATGTTGATCAAACACATCCAGGAACTGGAGCTCCGCACACACTCGTCCTCCTCCCCCAGTAAGTTTTCACTGTTTGTAAAAGAAAAAAAAAACGGATCATTCTTAGGAGGCAAATCAGATCTTTTCAACTTCATTGGATTCCTCTGTTTCCTGCAGTGGGATCTCAGGACAGCTTGTTGGAGATCGCTCTGAGAGACAACGTTCCTCGTTTCTCACCCTCAGAGAAACCTAATGTGGTGCATCTGGATCCCTTCGAGTTCTTTCCAGAACCTTCAGTTGGTGAGAAGAAGCCAGAACAGGACCGGGATTCAGGCCAGGGTCCAGATGAAGAGCAAAGTGAGAGTTCTCCGACTGAGGCTCGCTTCTTCTGCACTTTGGAGCTACCTGGGTTCAGAGAATCTGGCATCGCATCCGGATACGAGTCCAACACGGACGAGAGCGACGATAGGGAGAGCTGGGGCCAATGAGCAATTGAGGCTTTGTAAGCCCTGCTGGAGATGCAATGAAGTTCCAGATATTTGGGAGTTATGAGAATATGGATTCAATTCCATGCAAATGGAGATTAGGAATGATGCAGCAAGTAACTCTGAAGAATATTTAACAGATAAATGTTCTGTTCCTTTTACAGTATTCTACTTAAGAAAATCAACATTGATCTTAAGCCTAAGAGTATCTTACTTTGCACAGAGCACTGGTGGGGCCAAGTATCTGACTTTGGATTTGTTAATTTAGCGAGAATGAACACATGCGTACATGCAATAATGTGCCCTTTAAAAAAAATAATGGATTTGAGTAGGAGACAATCAGGAGAGAATGGGGGCAGGAAGAAATTACAAAGTAAATAAAGCTCTTTTATGGGGCGAGACAGGGGCTTAGTGGTCAGAACTGTCGCCTCACAGTAAGAAGGTCCTGGGTTCGATTCCCTGGGTGCCTTTCTGTGTGGAGTTTGCATGTTTTGCCCGTGTCCATGTGGGTTTCCTTTGGGTACTCTGGTTTCCTCCCACAGTCCAAAGACATGCACAGATTAGGCTAATTGGCGACTCTAAATTGCCCGTAGGTGTGAATGTGAGTGTGAAAGATTGTTGTGTGTCACCCTCCGGTGGATTGGCGACCTGCCCAGGGTGTAACCCCGCCACTCGCCCTAAATCGGCTGGGATTAGCTCCAGCTCCTCCCCCCCACGACCCTGAACAGGATTAAGCAGCAGCAGAAGATGAATAAAGTTCTTTTATAACTCTTACTCAAGCCCTGCTTGCTCAAATGTTTTCATAGATACTTGAAGCACTGTGCTCGTCCGGCATCATCACTGTGTGACAGAGAACAAAAGAAAAATAACAAGTCTTGGATAATACCCTTGTGATCATGTAAAGCCTTTGGTGTGTCTCTGCTGTTCCTGTGATGCTAATACGCTGAGCTTCCATGATGTCTACAGTGGCGCTGTACCTGCATTACTTGCACTGTGTGAATTTTGTTCCGCTTGATCGTAAACATGCGCTCCGCACATCTGGCATTTCTGCATCCGTATGGTATGAAATGCCAGTCACATCTATTTGGCCAGAAATGCCACAGATCTGTTGTCATGCCCACAGGATCCATGGACAGTGTAAGAAATCTGAAGACTGGTTTAAGACACTGTAAAATGTTCAAGATCCCAGATTGTTTGTGGTTTGAATTCATAATATACAAAACCTTAATACTTCAGTGTACCTTCAACCCACACAACGCTGGCCAATTTAGCGCCTGTGAATTGACTTGATGTTTGTGCTGCCTTGTATGCTAACACTATTTTGTTTGATTTGGTTGTAACGGATAACGCCGTATGAGTGGCTTAAGGGGAATGCAAAAGCACCAACATGCGTAAACTGCATGTCTGAATCATCGCACACTAACCTTGAAAGACTGAACCAGCTCACAAATTCCATTTTTAAACAATCTGTTTCATTTAAAGGTCGCACCTGTTGTACTGGAAAGTATTTCTAAAACCAATAACATTAACAGAATTTTGTAGGTGCTGTTGAAAAACTGTAGGCAACGCATCTGCCTAGTTCGTTGGCTTCAGGTTTGTGTTTAGATCTGAGCTCACCACTCATTCCTAAAAGGCAACTCAAAAGGTATATTGAGCTTAACCAGAAGTTAGCGATTCCGCTGGTCTGGTTTTATTGCAAATGCAATTCACCCTGCTGCCAGCAGGGGAGCTGTAAAAAGAAAAAATTACAAAATCACAAACAGCTCCTTGAAACGCTCGAGCTGATGTGTGTTGGTATATCTGTAAACCTCTGGCAAATCTGCTCAGTTAATGACATTTTGCATGAGTGCATATTTCATCTACTTCTCCTTATTGTCTTCTTTGTCTCCTTCATGAGTAGTGGAGTTATTAGTCCTCATGCTAACTGTTAATGGTACTGTTTAGCTACGACTCTGCTTAAGTTTGTTTTTACGTGTGGGTCTCTCTTTATGCTTTCAGATCTGGCGTATGGTTGGAGCGAGGTTTATCAACCTGTGCGGCGCGTTTAGAATTTGAATTTCGCCATCTTTCCATCTTTCAGACATGGCATTTAACCCTGCATTCTTTTTTATTTGCTAGAGCCAAACACTGAAATGACTAGTGTGCGGTGAATTGAAAAATCGCAACAGGTCTGAGTTTATCGGAGTAACGATGTTTAAAGTGTTTTCATCATGCAGAGTGCAAACTGTTTTAACACTATTAACAAACCCATAAAGTTTGAAAGCAAATTGATTTTTTTTGTCAGTTTCCATTTAATAAAGCTAGTGTTTACGCATCCAAGGCGTGTTCCTGCCTAAATGAGTTGGTTACACCAAATACACAGGATACACATGTTACACATTCAGGTGGATTTTGCCTGTGATGAGTAAAGTAGTACACTTTTAAGGCACCTATTAAATGGGCTGTACTTTTTTTTACAGGAGTTCAACAAGATTTGACAGAGCTAAAGGTTTTATTCCGTGGTCTTGGGTTTTGCTGAAAGGAATTAGGAGTTAATATGAAAAACTGAATTGCATCCAGAATATGTCACGCTAAGATGTATGTTTTGGAATGCCTATGCCATATGCCTGTGTTTGATAAAAAACTTAAAAAAAAACCCCAAACAAAACATACCCTATGGAATGCCATTTAGCACCAATATGCAATGATGTACACTATTAATTAATTCTAGGATTTCTAACAGCATCTTAAGCGGAGATATTGCTTATCTTTGTGTGAGTGATTTCTTTTTTTAATTTGTGCATTTAAGAAGTATTTTTGTAAACATAGCAGGTACAGTAAGTGCTTGGTCAGCTTATCCTTTAATCCATGAACACGTTTGGGTTGCAAATTGAGTTTACAAAAAAAAAAAAAAAAAAAAAACACTGGCTTTTTTTTTTATTGTTATTTTTTATTAATTCCAGAAAGGGTTCATCAAAGTAGGAATTAAAAGCACAATAAAAATCGCCTGCGTCCCCCACACACATTACAGTTACATAACCCTCCATTTAGTATCTTGTGGCCATATTAAACTGTATGCACAGTTGTGTTTCACAGCCTGTCCATTAGACACATAATTTTTCAACCTTTTACACTTTCTGCCTACTGAATAAGTGGCTTAGTAAATGCTTCTATGCCTCATAAATGAAGCCTTATGTGAGGACCCTTTTTTCTGTCTGCTCTCTCTCTCTCTCTCTCTCTCTCTCTCAGTCCTGACTTGTACAGATCAGTCTTGATGGACTAACATACAGTCCTGAAATTCCTTTCAGGAGTCAGCATTTACGGAGCTTATGCCACACAAGAGGTACGTTTCTATTACAGATATTTAAATACAGTAATCTGAATTACTCTCACATTCGTGGAGGGTGTTCCTGTGTTTGATAATGACATTGATAATACATATACATATTTATAGAAAGATACACAGATACAGATTGATACTAGGAAAAAGGAGAAGATGACGTTCCTTGCTGGCATTTGATATTAATATTGGTGATGTTCTTGCTTGCGGTGCTTGTTGTACAAAATGCTCCTTTTAAAATGGTTTTATAAAAATTGCAACTTCAGGCAAAGTGATTTATTTTTTCTGTTTGTGGTCTGTTCACAAACAAAAAGGCAGTTAGCAAGTGCTCTAGTGACTCGTCACGCAGGAAATAGAGGCAGCAATGTATTGACTGATTCATTTCTATTAAAATTCTGTAGACTGCAATTAAAACGAGTGTCCTCCACATTTACGACAGCGTCCTTGTCTGGGAAAATTCTGGGACGTTTGTACATTCTCTTGTGATATACTCTAAAAACAAGATACTGTACTTAAGACAGAGTTCAACAAACCCTAATGTAAATGTAAAGTATGTTTCTTGAGATGTTTTTGCTGTTGGTTTTTTGGCTGAATGGAACAGCTGATGAGAAGCTGCGAGTGTTAACCAAGAGTAAGCAGAGATCGCTGATTCCATTTCTGAAATAGCCTGTCAAGTTAGCTCACTTTATCACCAGTAGGGAAGATCATAACGAATAATAAATAAGACCTCCCAGAAACCCTGACAGGCTAGCTACATGGCTAACGTTTGCAGTACAGCCTGTGAGGTTAGCTAATGCTTGCTCTCTAACTAACTGATACAGTGGAGATTATTAAAAAGTATGAAAATGGCATAACAAAAAAGTTAGCTTTGATCATGTAAATACTCTGGCTAAATGTAGCAAATAAAAAGATGGAGAAATCTTTTTAAAGGTTAAATTAAATATGACTCTAAAATCCTCTCAGAATCCCTGGCAAGCTGCTGTAGTTACTTGGCTAATGTTTTCAGTATGTCCTGTCACGTTAGCTACCCGTCTAATGTTATCGGGGGAAATTATGTAACCTTTGAATATGACAAGGACTACTCAAGTTAACAGTCTGAGTAATGTTGGGGGGGGGATTATTAATGTTTATGAAGATTTATAAAAATTCTGACAGGTTATCAGGTGGCTAATGTTAACAGTAAATCTTGTTAAGTTAGCTAATGCTAGTTATCTGCCAATGCTAGAAAAAAACACAGAGAGAGTATAAATATTCATAAATATCACCTGAAATATTTTCTCCGAAATCCTTTCAGGTTAGCTACCTGACAAATTTTTATCAACAAAGAATATTGAAATCTTTGAATATGACAACAAGCCTGTGAGAAATTCTGTCAGATTAACTGATATTTATGGTCTAACAGAGAAGAATATTACAATTTATACGCTTGAAAACCCTTTCCAAAATCCTGTCAGGATATCTAGCTGCCTAATTTTACCAGGAAATTCCAACAGGTTAGCCAGTGCTAGCTAACTGACTAAGGATGTCAACAAAGAATATCAAAATGTATGAAAATGACAAAAATAAATAAATAAACACATAAATAAAGACGCTGTCAGGAATCCTGTTCGAATTTTGCATGCTAATGGTCTGGGTAATTAAAAAAAAAAATCCTGTAAGGTTAGCCATCTGGCTAATATTTAAAAAAATATATACTGTTACATAAGCTAATACTAGCTAACCAGTGTCATCAGTGAAGCATAACAATTACCAATCTATAAATATGACAAAAAAAAAATCCTGATAGCTTTGTTCACGTTCATTGTCTGAATAGAGTTAGGAGACAAAAAGGACCTGAAATCCTCTCATGTCAGCTAGCTGGCTAATATTAGGAGTACATCGTGTTAGGTTAGCAAATGCGAGCTACCTGATTTGTTAAAATCTATGAAAATGACACAAATCCTGTCAGAAATTCTGCTAGATTCGCTTACATGTAATGTTAGCAAAAACGTGTTGGTGTATTTATAAATTTGACCTATCTCAGAAATCCTGTCAGGTTAGCTCATATTACTAGCTAGGTGGCTAAAATCTACAAAAATAACAGCGTGTATATGAACACCAGTGACTCAGTTCCTCCTGCTTGAAGACTACCATATATAGAATAAAGATATACACACATTCCTATAAAGCATCGTAGATAAATATACAAACAGCCAGATATGATTATTTCATCTAAAATGGAAGGTTATAGAAGTTCATAAAGCCAAATAAAACTGAAATAAAACCTAGTCTAAGCCTGCTTTAGCTCTCTCTTCGTCTCTTTCTCACTCTCTCTCACACACACACTCACACACACACACACACACACATACACACACACACACACACACTGTGCTTAGTTAGTAGTCATAATCATTTTTCCCCGTTGTATTCTGTTTTTCTTCAAGGTGGAGCGATTGTCCTCAGAGTTAAATGTCCATCATGCAATGCTCCTTCGCTCTGCTCATCTTCATTGGTGCAGTGAGGTCACAGGTCAATCCAGGTAAGATGCATTTAATGTATGAACTGTCAACTTGCAACAGCAACTCTATTCATATGAAGGAAGTGACACTGAATGTGTCTGTTTCGTCCTCGAAGGCAAACAAAACAGAGAGTGCAGAGTGACCGAGTCATTTATTTACAGCTCCTGGATTTTTCCAGCTTCCTCACTTGTACAGTATGGCTTCATGACCATAGGAACACGAGGCATTGCATCATCGTGCACCGATATGAAGACGCACATATGCACTAAAGGAATTTATTTTCAGGCTCAACATATAGCAACAATAAACGTCTTTATTTGCGTAGCACTTCTCAAACAGGTCATTGGCAAATGCTTTGGCGTCTTTTTTAAGCACCAGGCTGGAACAGGGAGGTCATTCACAGGGAACTGGTGCATGAAGGAGGCCATGTTGGGGGGTCCAGTGAACGTTTCGCCTGCCAAGGTTAACAAGATGAGTGGAGTCACCGAGTTTATTCATTTATTTGCTTCTTTTGGACTTTTCTAGCAAGCTTTCATAGTCCAGCATACAGAAAGGTATCGCAGATCTATACGTTACAAGGCTAGCATATCCTGCAACTTGGTCACTTATATAGTTTAGCAACGAACATATACAATTTGCAACACATACATATATAGATAGATAGATAGATAGATAGATAGATAGATAGATAGATAGATAGATAGATATCTTTGCACTTTATTAGTTAAAGGTCGCAGGGAAGCTGGAGCCAATCCCAGCTAACTTCAGGTATACCCTGGGCAGATTGCCAATCTATCATAGGGCTAATGTATAAATAAAACAGAAATGTGGGTCTGTTTTTATAATTCTGTGATCAGAAACAACTTCTGGATGAGAAAGATTCAAATAGAATGTACAGACCGGCTACAGTACCTCAAATAATCAGTTCTTAATAAGCACAGTCAGCAGAAAAGCATCTCAGAACGCACACATCTTCAGGCGGATGGGCCACAGCAGTACAATACCATTTCAGGTTCCACTTTTGTCAGAAATGAACATGAATATGAAAGCTATGGTGGGCGCAGGATCATCCAAACTGGACGATTCAAGACTGGAAAAAAGACCAGGTGGCATTTTTCCAGTCTTCATCTGTCTAGCGTTTAGGTATACTTGTAAAGAATGCTATAGAAATGCGTATATATAAAATGTGTATATATAATGCATGAAGTAAAACAGACTGTAAAATGAGTCAAATATAGCCCAAAAAAGTCTTTTTTTTTCTTCTAAGTTTTTAATTCTGAACTTCAAACATCAAAATAACATTAATTCCAGTCTCAGTTGACATCTCGTGCAGAAGCTTAGCTGGTTCGGCTTTTTCTGCTGGCCAATAATATAAAGACTTTCTGTGTCCATGGTGAGGCCTCCTGGAAGGTATTTGGTATTTGGATGTTTACCTTTGGGGTGTGGGCTGTGTCAGCGGTGCGCCTGCTTCACCCAAAAAAACTCCTAGAAAGTCACTAGGTGAAACAAACCCACCCATTATACTCCACCTAACATATGAAAAAGTTCATTTTCAGCTTGTGTGTGATCACATCAGCTCATACACAAAGGAGAGGGGGGAAAAAACATGAATAGCATGAGATGAGGTGCTGAGTGAGCTGCTCTGAAATTAATGTTTTTCATTTGAAAAGAATTGTTATTTTGATTGTGGGAATGAAATGTATATCTCACAGTGCTAGTAATACATGAGGGTGTATGTATATGTGTGTGTGTGCGCGCATGTGTGTTTTTAGCTACATGCAGGTATCCACTTGGCATGACTGGAGGCAAGATTCAGGATGAGGACATCTCAGCGTCCAGCCAGTGGTCAGAGTCTACTGCAGCTAGATATGGCAGGTAAATACATACACAGTGCATTCAGAAAGTATTCAGACCCCTTTCAATTTTTCACCATTTGTAATGTTGCAGCCTTATGTTAAAATCAATCAAATGAATTTTTTTCCCTCATGAATCTACACTCAGCACCCAATAATGACTGCACAAACACGGAATTATAGAATTCTTTGCAAATTTATTAAAAAGGAAATTCTGAAATATCACATGGACGTAAGTATTCAGACCTTTGCTGTGACACTGACATATTTAACTCGGGTGCCGTCCATTTC
>JAQLOM010000001.1:20980399-20995188 GCA_030068315.1 Chrysichthys thysi
TTTTTTTGTCTCATTTATTTAACTGGGTTCTCTTTATCTACTTTGAGGACTTGTGTGAAAATGTGATGATGATTCAGGTCATATTTAAGCAAAGGGTTCACAGACTTTCAAGCACCACTGTATGAATTTCCGATCACCAATTCTGCTAGTCATGGTTGTACTGCTGTAACATAGTCATTTTAAAATATTAAGAATTCTGGTCTACTGGTGTGAGAACTTCAGGAGTACTGTCTAAAAGCTAGAACCCGCATATAGTTTTACAGCCAACATCCTGTTCATCAGTCCATCGTTCTTTCCAAGACTAATTGTTTTTTTTCTTCTTTTTTTTCAAAAATCTATTTATTTATTTATTTATTTATTTGGGTCTGCTTCGCCGTGCAGAGAAACTGGCCGAGGCTCAGCGGCGCTTCGCGACATTGCAGAACGAGCTGCAGTCATCTCTGGACGCACAGCGCGAAAGCAGCCGAGCCCCCGGCCTGCGTCCACGCCGCCGCGCCGTCTTCCACCTGTCCCAGCAGGAGCGATGCAAGCACCGCAACATCAAGGACCTGCAGCTGGCCTTCAGCGAGTTCTACCTCAGCCTCATCCTGCTGCAGAACTACCAGGTCACACCAGCTTCATCTCCATTATCGTCTCTCACGCTTTTGGATGAACGCCCATTCACATCTCTTTTTTTTATTTTTTATTTTTAAAATGTTTAAAGCATGAACTGTTTTCCTCTCCTACAGAACCTGAACTTCACCGGTTTCCGGAAGATCCTGAAGAAGCATGATAAGATCTTCGAGACGGCACGAGGGGCCGACTGGAGGGTGGCTCACGTGGAGGTGGCGCCCTTCTACACCTGCAAGAAGATCACGCAGCTTATTTCCGAGACAGAGGTATGAGAACAGAAGAAGGGTTAAGATGGTCGTCAACGGGGACGATATTGCAGCAGGAAATCAAAACAAAACACAAAACTATAGTAAGCGCGGAAATCATGCGAAACAAGCCAAGATGCAGATTTGTCCGTGATGATGGTTATTTTTTTTTTTTTTTATTTAATTTTTTTTTTCCCTCCAGACTTTGGTTACCACTGAACTGGAAGGTGGCGACAGACAGAAAGCCATGAAGAGGCTTCGAGTACCTCCTTTAGGTGCAGCACAGGTGAGATCCCCATGACCGAGTACATCGCACTGAAAGTGTCGACTCTTTTTGCTCGTTTGTGTCTGTTAGTGACCCTTTATTCACAAATGATCTCCCCTGCGTTCCAGCCTGCGCCGGCGTGGACCACTTTTAGAGTCGGACTCTACTGCGGAATCTTTATTGTATTAATGGTGACCATCTGCATCACGGGTACGCCTCTTTGAACCTCCTTCTGAAACAGGAAAAGAACTAAAGATGCGATTAGAAACAAAGCTTCGAAAAAAAAGAAGAAAAGAAAGAAGCGAAAATGTCCCATAGATGTCCTCGTGTAATGTAAGTCGTAATGAACTGTCGTGTCTCTTTTGGCTTTTTTGAATTTACAGGCATAGCAAAAGCGCTACAGTCTTCAGGAAGCGACCAGAACATGTGGCCGCTCGTGCGGATCTACCGCGGCGGCTTCCTGCTCATAGAGTTCCTCTTCCTGTTGGGCATCAACACGTACGGCTGGAGGCAAGCGGGCGTCAATCACGTGCTCATATTTGAGCTCAACCCTCGCAACAACCTCTCGCACCAGCACCTGTTTGAGGTGAGTTTCCGCAACGGATGCGGCGCCGACGCCAGGAGGAAGGAAACCCGTCAGGGAAAATATTCCTAGGTTTTATCTCTGTTGTACCGTTTTCTACCGTAAAACTTTGTTGTGTTTGTCATTCATTGTTATTTATTTATTTGTCTGTTTGTTTTCTGTGCAGATCGCAGGCTTTCTCGGCATGCTGTGGTGTGTCAGCATTTTGTCCTGCCTGTTCTCCGATTCCTTAATGATCCCAATCCACGCCTGTCCCCTTGCACTCTACGGCTTCTTCCTGCTTTTCCTCATCAACCCCTTCAAGAGATGCTACTACAAATCCCGCTTCTGGCTCCTCAAGCTGCTGGTAAGAGCCTGAACGCTCCACAGGTGGTTATTTGTTTATTTTTAAAGGCCCGACTACGTGAAAATGTAAATAGAGTTTTTAGAATATTATCAGGTCAAAAACTTGAGGGATTGTTATCTAAGACTCGTGTCAACCACTGGCAAACGCAGCTAATTAGCCAGCTGACTAGACTAGATCTAGACTTGTCAGATGTCAAGCCAGTGTGTCCGGTTGCTTAGGGTTGTTTGGTATTTCCGCTGGCCGAACAAATATAAACGAAACCCCCGCCCGCGCCGTGCCCGAAATGTCACTTGCTCGATATTAATTTCTTGCACTGTCGTTCTTTCTGCTGTTCCCTCCCAGTTCCGAGTGGTCACCGCGCCGTTCCACAGAGTGGGCTTTGCTGATTTCTGGCTGGCCGATCAGCTCAACTCGCTGTCCGTCGTCCTCATGGACCTGGAGTACATGATCTGCTTCTACAGCGTGGAGCTAAAGTGGTTCGAGGACCAAAAGCCCGAGATTAATATCGGTGAGGCATGAAGGTTGGGTTCTTTGGAACGGGTTTGAATAATTTCCTCGGGTTTAACGTAATTGTATCAGTTGACAGAAGACTATGGATGACAATCTCGAGGATGATGAGGACGCCGGTCCTTTCTTTCTCTTTCTTTGTGTTCATTCGTCTGTTTATTTATTTCTCTATTTAACCCTTCAGGTACATGCAACACGTATTCGTACGGCGTGCGAGCCGTCATCCAGTGTCTGCCAGCTTGGTTCCGCTTCGTGCAGTGCCTGAGGCGTTACCGGGACACGAAGCGTGCCTTCCCTCACTTGGTGAACGCGGGCAAATACTCGACCACCTTCTTCGTGGTGACTTTCGCAGCGCTGTACAAGACCCACAAAGGTGAGCGCTTCATCTCTAGGCGATCAGTGGTAGGTTTTCTCGCATCGTGGTCAAAACGAACAGTACACACAGCATCGGCACTTTGGGCCAGTCTGAGTGATCGTCACCTGACGTTGTGTTTTTCAGCCGGAAAACATTCCGACACGGACATTTTCTTCTACCTGCTCATCGCCTGCTCGATAATTAACTCCTGCTACACGCTCATCTGGGACCTGAAGATGGACTGGGGTCTGTTCGACCGCAATGCCGGAGAGAACACGCTACTCCGCGAGGAGATCGTCTACCCGCAGAAAGTAAGCAAAACACTCTTAACACCAGTAGATTCATTCGCGTAGACGTTTTCACTTGGAATTTGAGTGAAACAAAAGTACCTGTGGGTTACTACAGGTACCGGTTTGACTTACTTACTTTCTTATTTATTTACTTATTTTTAAGGACAGTAATGCAGTAAAGTGAAGAAGCCAGATTTAAGCCACATGTTGGGCATTTCTGGAATAGTATGGTGTATTCCCCCCCCCCCCCCAACGCAGTGACTTTTTCACCTCAAAATGCTTTTCCCTTTTCTTCCACACAGGCCTACTATTATTGTGCCATATTAGAAGATGTGATCTTGCGCTTTGCCTGGACCATTCCTCTGTCACTGTCTGGGGTCGTGATCTCCTACCCCTATATTTCCGACATCCTGGCCACGGTTCTCGCGCCACTGGAGGTCTTCAGGTGAGAAGCACCAGAACATGTGTGCTACATTCAGAGACTTTGCTTGAAGGAGTCAAGAAGAAAACTGGTCTACAGGTTTTCATGCGTGTCGCTCTTTTCTGTCATCGCCAGGCGCTTCGTGTGGAACTTTTTTCGGCTGGAGAACGAACACCTGAACAACTGTGGCGAGTTCCGAGCCGTGCGGGACATCTCGGTGGCGCCGCTGAACGCCGACGACCAGACGCTGCTGGAGCAGATGATGGACCAAGAGGACGGCGTGAGGAACCGGCAGGGCAAGAAGAGCTGGAAGAGGAGCTACAGCATGTCGTTGAGACGACCTCGCCTCGCCTCCCAGTAGGGGCACCTTCACGTCACACGTGTACATACAGACAACCATAGGAGGGTTTTCCTCGTACAGTTTGTTCATTAGTCAGATCAAACATTACAGGTTATTTTACGATCTTCATTATTGCCATCCTTTGGATAATTACCTGATCACGAGAAAGGTGGTTGTGTTTTAGGAAGCCTTCAGGTTTAAGCCACGCCCACTTCTATGGAGTGCCGCATTTAAGAGACATGACAATTGTTGCGTTACTTTTAAATCGCTTTTATTATGATTTATTATTATTATTATTATTATTATTATTATTATTATTATTATTCAGATCAAATTTCATGCTCCTTGTTCTTCTTTCTTTCCTGCTCAGATCGAAAACGCGTGACACCAAAGTCCTGATCGAGGACACGGACGACGACACCTGACCTCCGCCCTCTACAGGGACTCCCTCACACCCTTGAAATGGACCACGGTCCCTTCAGGGGCCTTAAGCCTTGCGAGGCTGTCCAATCAGTCCATCACAAAGCTGCCTATCTACACACACGTACACACACGCACATACACACACACCTATATATATATATATATATATATATATATATATATATATAATATAACACACAAGAGACGAAACCAAACCGACACTTGAGACACAAACCGGATTTCCTCGCTAGCACAGGATCAGCCACTCGAATAGTTACTGTATTCTTCTCGATTTCATCGTTACTGCCTTGATTTCTTCAGAAAGCTCTGTTAGAAAGAAAAACAAAACCGGATCGGATCGTAAGTACGTCCACGTACAACAGGGATTAAAAAAAAAAAGCGTGATAATCAAAAAAATAAGACTTTCCAGAAATGGACGATGATTAAGACTCGGTGTGGTTCAACACCACGTCTGTGTGTATGTAGTGTTGTTCATGTAGCAGCTCCCTTAGATGTGTAAAGCCATCATCTGTGGATACCTTTTTTTTTTTTTTTTTTTACTTTTTAAGAATGTACATTACATTGTTTATTATTTATGTGAAGGAAAGCTGCCTTGGTTCGTTCATTGAAAGTAATGTTTTAAAGATGGGATTCCTTGACATCTGGCCAAAAAAGTGGACCTTTAATTGGTGCAGATGTGCTTCAAAACCCCTGTGGCTCAGATCGGATTGTAGTCAACACCACTAATGCAGCAGGTGCGACCCCCCCAAAAAAACAAAAAAAACAAAAAAACCTCTGAACTACTACTTAGCTAGCTAGTCGACACGTGACGTTCGCCTACTTTTTGTCGTTTGTGATTTTATTTTTATTTTTTTTAAGCATGATGCCAATGCAATCTGAGTGAGTGCTGCTTCGTTAGAACCTGCGGGTTTTTCCATCCCACAGGGTTTAGCTATATGGCTCATTCAAGAGCACGCCAAATGGAGCATTCCATGAAGAGCTTTGTCATGAATTGAGCAGGGATTTAAGGCCTGGACTTTAAATGAGCAGGTCTGCGTGAGCAAAACGATAAGCTGTAACGTGTTTGTTCTTTTTTAGCATGGCTAGAAACCCCGTCATCGTCTTCTTCTTCTTGAACAAGACTACACTGAACATATATTTATTTTGTACAGCTATCCATCACTTTCCAGTGTGCGTGCATTCCACATGAGCTGAGCTCTGTCCCTTTCTTCTTCTTCTTCTTTTTTTGGTTTTGTTTTAACGAGTGTCTTCCAGAGTTACAGCTAGTCCATAAAATGCCACCAATGGGGGTTTTTTGGGTTTTTTTTTTTTTTTTAACTGTGCAGGACTAGGAAAACTACCCATGTTCAGTGGTCATTTCTTGTTTGAAGAAATTACAGACTTTACAGACTCCACAGACTTTTCTTTTGTTCCGCTTGCAATCCAGCTCGGGAAACATCTCCAGCACTTGTAATAATTGAGGATTGTAAAGTGGCGTGCCTCAGGGCTCCGTCCTGGGTCCAATCAAAATGGACTGTTACATTCCAGGAGCAACAGGAAAGGCGAAACGTTCCCACTCCCGGATGTTACTGCCGTCGTGTTGCGCAGGAGCCAGGCTGCTCTTGCCCGTTATAAACTTGGATTCACTTCAGTGCACCTGCAATAATCAGAAATGCTCCTCTTCAAGATATCATGTTGTGTCTGACCCTACTGTCCCAAGTAAATGCTTGGACCAAAAAAAAATGGTTGATTTAAATGTGTGGGTTTTTTTTTTTTGTTTGTTTGTTTTTTTGTTTTTACCCCCCAACTCCTTATTTGCTTGTCACTGCTCATATTTTAACTGCCATTAATTCTGCTCAGTCTCGTGCATATTGGTCACATTTTAATTTTCCTCCTATTTTTTTTTTTTAATTATTATTTAAAAACGAAGAAAATTTGCAATATGCGTAGTGTATTTCAACACCATTCCATTTACGAGTGGTGCTAGTTAACTGAAAAAAATAAAGCAACGTTCATGATCAAACAATATCCTTTTGCTTGTCCAGACGTTAGCGAACAATCTTCACTTGGTATCATCCCAAACATTTTTAAATTTCATTTCAGTACGCTCTACGCACAAAGGTTTAGGACTTTGCTAATGAAATTTTTTTTTCTTTTGTGCCGGATGAGAATTTCTCTGGATTTGAATTTATTTGGAGGTTTCTAGTCCAATTAATTGTGTTCAAAATGTTGCTGTGTGAAAATCGAAGTATGGTGATGGTAGTCTCTTAACCCACTTCTACAAGTCAGATCTACAGCAGCACTTCACTGGGTGACACAACCAACAAGGACTCTCCCAGGACCCTATAATCTCTTTTGCACCACAGCGCTGTTGAAAACTCTCACTCTGATTGGGCAGAAGGGGTTGATTAGGTTTCTATTACAGCAGCTCTGATTGTAGTGCTGGCTGTATTTCAAATCACAGGTTTATTCCACTTAAGTATATTTTGAATGCTAATTGTATACTATGAAAATGTGATAGTTTGTTTGTTAAGAAAGGTTAACATGTCTTCAGTATGCTTCATTCATTTGAATTATTCCAGTTCATATTTCAGGGTGGTGTGGTGGTTAGCAACTTCGCCCTACCGCAAGAAGATCCTGGGTTCGATCCCCGGGGTTGACCCGGGTGCCTTTCTGTGTGGAGTTTGCATGTTCTCCCCGTGTCCGTGTGGGTTTCCTCCGGGTACTCCGGTTTCCTCCCACAGTCCAAAGAGGGGATTAGGCTAATTGGCTACTCTAAATTACCCGTAGGTGTGAGTGTGAATGGTTGTCTGTCTCTGTGTGCTGCCCTGCGGTTGATTGGTGACCTGCCCTGGGTGTACCCTGCTTTTTGCCCGAAGACAGCTGGGATTGGCACCAGCTTCCCCCCGTGCCCCTGAACAGAATTAAGCAGCAGAAGATGAGTGACTTCAAATTTTAAAGGTGCATTCGATAGGATTAATTATTTTTGTTGTCTTTATTTTTTTTTTTTTCCCCAAATTAGGTCTTGTCAGTTTGACATTTGAATGATTCCCGTTCACATTCACAAAGCTGCACCCCCAGGATCTTAGGTGGGTTATAAAAACTAGTGCCTACAAGATGACTGACATGAAGACCATCCAAACACAAACAAGCGTTCCAGACCGAAGCTCAGATTTCCAAACGGGTTTTCTCAGCCATTTAATAAACTTTTCCTAAGGCCATGGCTTTACCTGTGGTGCTACATTAGCATAGAAGTTATCTGTAGAAATAAGGATGGAAAAAAAAAAAAAGCAAAAACCCACTACTGCACCTTTTAATATGTGCATAGTTTCCTTCTTTCTGGCCAGTTGTACTACATGGCCTGCTCTCCCATAGACAGTACAATAGACAACACGTCCATAACAGCATGCTTTCACAGTGCATCAGCGCCGCCCGCCTCCGCCGTAAGTGGTTTCAGATGAAGTACCAGTCTGTGTTTCCGACAGAAGCTCATTGTGAGGATGAAGAAGACTCGGAGAGGAGACACGAAGCAGCAGTCTCTTGCTGTTCTCATGGCGGAATGTGTTGGCCGTTAGATTAACCCTTCTGTAACAGCAGCTTTAGTCTCCACACACACATGTTCGTCCACTTCCCCTCAGGGGCCCAAGGACGGGTTAATTACACACTCACAAGAGTGTTCACTGAACAAAGTATTATGAAGTGATTAACGGTTTAATGCCGTTGGGACTGATGGGACTTATAGCTAGGTCACTGAGAGCACTAGCTACTTAGCATAAAATAATGACTCTATATATGATACAAAAGAATGCACAGAGTGATCCTGGCTTGCTAATTATCTAGCTGGCTTTATCTAATGTCCTAGATACAGAGTAATATTAATTAGCTTGCTAATTAGCAAAATAAATAACTTGCCTAGCTACAATATTGGCTTTTGAACTTACTAGCTTGATGACTTCCTAACTAACTTGCTGGTGAAATTAATTATTAAAATCACCAACTACACCAAGAAATATGTTTATTTAATAATAATAAATATGTAGCTATGTTTATGGAGGCTTTTTAATTGGCCTGCGAGCCTCTTAAGTCGTTAGCAGGTGTGGTAGTAAATAGTGACATTCACATGCTAATTAGTGAGATAGCTGAGTGGTCATTAGAAAGCTAATAGAGCTAGCGGTAGTTATAGCTAGTGAATTAAAGAAAAAAATCATTGTCAAAAAGAATGATTTGGGGTTTTTTTTCCTTTCTTTAATTCAATAGCTATAACTCCAGCTAGCTCTATTAGTTAGCTAACAATTAGCAAAATAAGTAAACTTCCCTAGCTACAATATTGGCTTTAGAACTTACTAGCTTGCTGACTTGCTAACTACCTAGCTGGTGAAATTGAACTATAAAATGACAACAAAAATGCATTTATTTAAGAATAATAATAAATATGTGGCTATGTTGATGGGGCTTTTTAATTAGCCTGCCAGCCTTTTAACTCGTTAGCAGGTATGCTAGTAAACAGTGACATTCACATGCTAATTAGCAAGATAGCCGAGTGGTCATTAGCTAGCCAATAGAGCTAGCTGTAGTTATAGCTAGCGAATTAAAGAAAGAAAGAAGAAGAAAAAAAACCCAAATCATTGTAGCTAGCTACAGAGTGATGTTAGCTTGCTAGTCAGATAATTGGGAGGTAATTACCTAGCTAATTGTGCTAGATACAGTCTTTGTGCATTATTATTATTAGTATTCGTTTGAATTTGCTAGCTAGTTAGCAGACACTAACAAATTAAAACAACTAAATAGCTAAACATTGATATTAGCTTGGTTTTTAGCAAGACAACTGAGTGTAGTGTGTTAACTCAGTGAAAGAATGTAATCAAAGAAAACAAAAAGAATAGAAAATGTTCTGGAGAATCAGAAGTCAAATTTATTCACATGGGACAGGACAACTAAGTTTAGTAAAACGTGCGCGCACACAATTCAGGTTCAGTTTGGGAAAAGCTGGGAGAAGGCACAGTGTAGTGATGAACCACCAGGTTGGAAGGACCCTACAGAGAGAACGGGTCTCATTTGAGGTCAAAGAGCATAGAGGTGGGTCGTTCCAGGTATGAGCGCCACGTGTTGGAGAAGCGGGACATGGTGGCACCGTCGATGACGCGATGATCAGCGGACCAGCTCACGCTCATCACGTGGGCTTTGACCAGCTCACCACAGGCATCGAACCTCGGAAGGATCTGCACGTGAGTGAACAAGATGGAAATGGACACTAATTTATACACCCCATGTATAAAAACAGGCAGACAGGATGAACATCAAAAAAGTATGGAAATGTTTTCTTTAGGAAACAGATTGTGGCTTTTTATTAAGAAAAAAAAAAACTTTCTTTTTATTAAATCTTGCTGAAACAGAAGCTCACCTGGATCTTTCCTAAAGCTCCAATGGCCACCTCTGGAGGCAGGATCACCGGCTTGGTGTACGTCCCTCCGATCTGAAATGTCCCAAACACAATTAAACCATGGGCACCAGATCGTTCCATTCTCGACCCCCCCAACATCACTCGTCACCGGTCACTAATCACACCGCTCAGGAATATATCTGCATTCAGGACACGACCCTGTATTGCAGACGAAAGGTAACTTGACTCGATGGAACGTTTTGTACTTATTTACATGTTATGAGTCGGTGTCAGGATCTTTTTTTTTATGATTTGGTATCAGCCATACCGTGTGCAGACGCTTCCCTACTTCTCTATTAAATCATTTTTGATCAAATAATAGACCTTCCTCCCCTAACCAAGCTGCAGATGATCTGATGCACTGTGAGATTACAATCTCAGTCACGACGGATCCTTTCCTCATGGCTGAATGAAGCAGTGCTGACTCAGCTCTCTGCGAGCGTTTCAAGGTCATCTAAACCCAAGAGTGCTTCTTATCACAAAAGCACCCTGTCTGGCTGAGCTCGACATGGCAGCTGGGCACACTCTGGGTTCCTTCCTGGCCATTAAGAATACTCCAGATTAACTGAATATGAATTTTGCCAGTGCGTTGTAAAACAAAGACATGTGACTCTTTAGACTACAAAACTCAGCTTGTCTTCAGGATAGAGCGCCATCTTTTGGCCAGGAACTGACTGACCTGATTACAGGGCCAAAATATTTGGGTCATCATCCACAAATTGTTAAATATTGATTCGATAAATAAATGTTTAAAAAAAAAAATCAAGGAAGATTTTAAACTTGATATTTATGCTGTAAAATAATAACAGCCTTTGGTGTTTTTTATTCTTCATATTTTACACTAATTAGCCATAATGTAAATGTTTCCAAGGGTGCCAATATTTCTGGAACTGACTGTAAATCAGACTCAGAAGGTACCATAAAACATGCTACAGTTTTTTTTTTAAATGTTCTTACTTTTTACAGAAGCAGAGATTTTATTATTATTATTATTATTATTATTATTATTATTATCATTATTATTACTTTTCAGTGTGATTTTTGGGTTGTAAGGTTCTCACATGTTTAAGATCGCTTTATGACTCGGTTTATCCTAATTACCGCCTTGACTTTGAATAATGTTTCCATTTCCGAGATCGCAATCTCATTTGCTTGTCTAATCAAATTGGAAGCTCTTTTTCCCTAACCCCAAATCCACTGAAACTCCGCTGTCAGAGCATCTGTAATCTCACCGAGCCGATGTTGGAGAGGGTGAACGTGCCCCCCGTCAGGTCGGCCGTGCCCAGCTGCCCACCCAAACCCAGCACTTGCAGTCGGTTCAGCTCCGCCGCGATTTCAAACACACTCAGAGCCTGCACGCCTTTCACGCTGGGCACCAGCAGGCCCTGCAGAGTGTCCATGGCCAGACCGATGTTATGTGACGCCTGCAAACAGGAAGAGAAAAAATTGGAATGGGATTAATTCCAAGAAATTGTATTTTTTGCAGAAGACGACACAGGAATTATGGAATTGTCTGAGTTGACCTTGTATGTGATGTTCTGACAGCCTTCATCGACTGAGGCGTTGAGGATGGGGAACTGTAGCAGGCCGAGAGACGCAGCCTAAAAACAGCACAGTGTAACATCATTGGCATGAACATTTCTCAAGATCTCTCAGCAAATGGACTTCCTGGGACCACGGATACAGGAAACATTTGTACCATCTATCTATCCACCTTTTCATACACCCATCTATCAATTCATCCATTCATCAATACATGCCTTGTACAAGTTCATCTAACTGTCCACTTTTCCATCTACCTATTCACGTCAAATAGCCCACCTACCTACCTATCCATCCATCCAACCAATCAGCCATTAATCTACCAGTCAGTCTATCCAACCATCCATACACCAACCAGTCCATCAATCAATCCACCCTCTCTTATAAGTATTCATTTACCCATTTATTCATCCATTCATCTACTACCCTACTCAGCTACCCATTCATCTGTTTTATCATCCATCAGTCCTTCCACCTAACTACTACTATCCCATCTGTTCATTCATCTATCTACCTACGTATCTATCAATCAATCAGTCTATTCATCCATCCCCAATCCATTCATCCATCTACTAATGCCCCATTTCCATCCACTACTCCATTAATCCACACATCAAACCACTTGACTACCTGTTTTTATCAATGTTATCATCTAATCTGTCAATTTTTCCATCTAACTATCTGTCTGTTCATTCATCCACCTTTCTATCAGTCTGTCTATCCACCCATGTCCCAATCCATTCATCTACCTGCCTACCGACCCAAGCACTCATATATCCATCCATTTACCAGTCCTCATCCATACACATCTACTAATTCCTACACATCAAGCCCCCATCTACCAAACCATCCATCAACCTATCCTTCTACCAATCCATTTATCGACCTATCTATACATCTGTGCACACCTACCTATCCATCCATTCATCCATCAGTACCTCCATTCATTATCTACACAGCCAGCCATCCGTCCATCTATCCATTCACTGGTCTACCAATAATTTCCCAACCAACTTACCCATCCATCCTTCCTCCACAATCTACACATCCGTTCCCATGTATTTGGGGTTTTATTCAGAAACAGTACCTTGACTGAAGAGGACATCTGTGCACTCAGTCATACCTTAATGAAGAAGGGCATATAGCTAAGTCTGACTCCCCGAGATTCAGCCAGGCCTTTCAGTTCTGAGCGTAATCGCACCAGCTCGGTGAGGTCCACCTCATCACAGTAACCAAAGTGAGGGATCTTCAAGGCGGCCGTCATTGTCTTCACCATGGCCTTCTGGAAACCTGTGATCATGAAGACACAAGCACTGTTATAGACAGTCTAGCCCTGAGTGCCAGTACCATCTTAAACACATTGCTGAATTCCTCATATGAGTTAAAATTACACGCCAAAGGACATGATGAGACAACATCAATAAGCGGATCAGCCAACAACTTGGCAACTGAAGGGCCCATTCCTGATAAAACCAACAGCTAAAGCAGTTGAGCTCACCGTTGAGTGGCTCTGTCCTGTCTTTCCCAGTAAAGACAGGTCGGGAGAACGTGGGTGCAGGACTTGGGGCAGGTTCCTGAGCCTTGGGAGGAGCAGCTGGCACCGATGGCACCTTCACATCATCGTAAGGAAGAATAGCCCCTGTCTGTTTGGCCAAGAAGTTGAGGATGTCCTCCTTTAGGATTCGGCCCTCCTTTCCCGTCCCCACCACCTCACTCAGCTTAATCTGACAAACAAGTAAAAGTTGGTGCAACATGTGGAACCGGATTTCCTTTAGATTGTTTCAAAGTCTTTGGGATACAACCGACAGACTGGTTGTCAAGACAGTATGTTAGGTGTGGTAACATGTAGTGGCTCATAATAATAATAACAATAAATATTTGTATATGTCATGTTTATGCTCCTTTATCTACAAGTTGGATGACACCTACATTGTTCTCCATGGCAAGACATCGCACTGCAGGTGTAGCCACGGATTTATGTCCTTTAATCTCCCGGTGTGTGTGTTGATGAGATACTGCAGGTGTCTCAACAACGTCCTCCTCATGACCGCCATCTGGAGGACGCACAAGGAAATGTCACCCACTGAGCAACACCAAGGCATTAGGAATCAATGTCATGTCATACTGCATTCTGGGATTCTCCCATGGACACACATTTAATCACTGTCTGGACTGAGTACCTTGTGGTCCGTCCGTCTCGATGTCTACAAGAGGCGATCCGACGAAGGCGATCGCGTCCACGTCGTAGTGAAGCTTCCTTATGATTCCATCGTATCGGCTTGTAATAGTGACTGAGGCTTTGTCGCTTTGCACCTCACAGATGCTGTCAAATTGGGAAACCTTGTCCCCCTCCTTGACATACCTTTTATACATAGAGAGCACTTAAATCAGCTGAGGGGCAAAACAAACAAGTTTAACACGAAAAATAAACTGTCAGCATGTTCTAATTTACAGATTATTGATTAAAGGTGGTGATATACAGAGATCCACAGAGTCAGGTGGACACGTGACCACATGTAGGGTGAGTGAAGAGGGGAAAAAATGTAAAAAATTAAAAAAATTAAAAAGTGGACGGTTTTGATCATCCAGGTACGCACCACTCTTTCACTGTCACCTCCATGATACCCTCGCCGATGTCCGACAATTTGAACGGAACAACCTGTCCAGAAGCCACTGAGAGTAGGAGACAGAAAAGAATCATATGTGAGCAACGCGGTGAGGCAAATCAGATACTTGGGAATATAGATACCCCAAGTAAAGCTAGTACCACTGCCTTGTCTGAATCCTCTCCATTGCTGTGAGCTAAATGCTGAAGGCTGATGGAGGACATGAGCAGGTCCAGTTGTCCCAAGCCCGGGACACGGTCTGCAGCGGCGGGACGACAACTGGGGCTTCCACACCGGGATGGGTTCAAAGACAGAGGAGAGGGGAGGGGGGGGGCAGCAACAGATATATAATGTCACTTGAATCATACATCAATGCCCTTATGTTTTTGTATACCAATACGGAATTAACACCCTAATGGGAGGTATGTGTATGATGTTTTACACCCAAATCACACCTATGGGAAAAAAAGGTGAAACACAATACACAAAGGGTACTGCATGTAATTACTAACACAGAGAAAACGTTACGTACTGAAAAGCAACAATGCGAACTTAATAGCATCGCTCTTGTGTCACTTGAAAATCCAGGTGCTGGTGTTTTGTTTTGGTTTTTTTTTTTAAACAGAATAATGCACTGAATTTGGGTCAGAATGGTCATTTTATTGTCATCAGTGGGTTGCACTAATGCTACACTGAAAAGCATTTACTGCACCAGGGGGCGTGGCATTAACTGGAGAAGGGGAGGAGTATTGGCTCAGTGATTGTTCATTCTGACACTTTATAGTGTCTAAATAGTCTTACGCCATTGTTACAG
>JAQLOM010000001.1:21008234-21024502 GCA_030068315.1 Chrysichthys thysi
AGAGAGAGAGAGAGAGAGAGAGAGAGAGAGAGAGAATTTATTTATTTATTTATTTTGACAGTTTCCTCAAAAAAGTCACATTACAAATTCATCATGGAAACATGTATGGCTTCAGCTAAATAATAAACACTTGCTGATATACTGATATAACGTGCCCAGACTACTCGTATATCTTTTAAAAGATATATTTCAGGCATAAATTCGTCGTCATGTCCATTATCTGTGTGAAAAGGTCTAAAGGAGCTTTAGCTTAAATCTTTAGCCTTCGTGTTCTACCTCAGTAATCCAGAAAATCCTCCTCCCGCCTTTTTTTTGCGTCACGCGCTGCGCCTCAAACGCTGATTGGCCAGGGGACGGTAAACGCCCATCCTTCCATAGCAACGCTTCTTCGCGCGACCCAGGGGCACGCGGTTGCCAAGCGACGGCGTTCTCGCAAACTAATAGTATTTGGAGAAAAATAGTAGTGCGCTCACTACGGAAACGGCGTACTGGGTAGTGCTGTAGTGCGTAGTGTTTATGAGAGCCCCAGGGACATCCTTTTAAAGTCCAGGGAAGTTTGTGAGGAAATGGTACGACTTTTATTTCGTTTTTTGAATTGAAAGCCGTTTTTAGGGGAAATGTAAAGCTTTGGGCTCGACATGAGGCAGGTGGAAATCCAGGTTTTCCACCCTGTCACTTCTTCATCATATCATTTTACACCTTTCAGTATTTGTAGCCTGAGTGTCGGAGGTATTGACTGCAATGGCGTGTGAAAACGGTACTTTTGGAGCTTCAGAGTTGATCAAAGGTATTTTATCTGTGTTGTATATTTTAAAAAATGAACCAAAAACCAAAAGTTCTACTTCCTGTAGTACTTGGTTGAGCGGTGAGACGTGACGCCTCGTGCGTCAATTGCGTGTATGCGTCACGAGTTAGGGGTCCAAGCATTTAATGATGTTTGTTTGTTTGTTTGTTTGTTTGTTTTAGTTTTGTTTTGCTTTTTATTGCAGATCGCTTATACTTTGCAACTCTCCGAGGGAAACCGAAAAGTACAGCAAATGCACACTACTTCTGCACGGATGATGAGTTTGTCTATGAAAAGTGAGTACCTGGTGATAATTTAACACCTTCTGTGACAATTTAACACTAAAAGTTGACACTCTGGATGTTTTCGCTTGCTTACATGCTCCTCCGATGGTTATGTTTGGCTTCCATGGTCGTCCCCTCTCCGAAACCCCCCCCCCCTTGAAATGAAAAGTTTCCTGTTATCACTTTCTCTATAGCAGCTATAAACACTCATTCCTTCCCCAGTTCCCCAGCTGTGCTTTGGTCTTTCTCTAGGATTTGTTTAGATGACAAAACACAGCTTGTTATGTTACCAAGCAATCGCGAAGCCTTCCCGGCTCCAGTTTTACCTTTGATGGTGACAAAGTGTTGACACTGGAGACTCCTTCTCTAAAAGTTAGGCTAATGAACATCTCTGTACGGAAAACTCAAACCATATCAGGAAAAGTGCATGCACGTTTGAGACATTACTATAGAAGCGACAACCTCTCGTATAAAATTAAACCGATCTGAATCTACGCTTGTTGATGTGTAAACGTATAGTATGTCACGAGTCTGACGGAGGGTTTTCTGTTTCAGCTTCTATGCAGACTTCGGCCCTCTCAATCTGGCTGTGCTGTATCGATACTGCTGTAAAATGAACAAAAAGCTCAAGGTAAGGCGACAAGCTAGGGCAGAAAGTCATAGCTGATCAGCTGTCAGTTCTGTGTTGGGGACCGGAAGCTTGGAGTCAGCCAGACAGTCACTGTTTAGCCTTTAAACTTTGATTGCTCGTCCGTTTGTTTGAATTGAATTCTTCCTCACTTGTAAGGCACTTTGGACAAAACTGTTGTCCCAGCGAATACGTCCCAGCGAATACATGTAGATGCACAGGATGCGACATGGATCACATCTGTCATGAATACATGAATACAGACTTCACTGGAAGTTTCAGTTTTAGACAAGATGTCAGAGCTGATTAAAAATTATTAATATATTTACATATTTTATTAATATGATATAATTATTAATAATTTATATATAAATAAGTCAGTGTCTGGGCAAAAAGCTGTCACACAGAAATTAACCTTCCACTGCAAGAAGTATTTGTAGTGCTTTTCATCTATGATTATCTCCTATGTCAGATTGAATGGTTTCTGGTCTTCAGATGATATTTAATATTGGACAAAGGGAATCCAAGTAAAGACATTTTAAAAAAAAAACTTTTTTCTGAAATTTTTATTTATTTACCACACACTTAATCTTAAAAACTTAGAATTAAAAAAAAAAAAAAATTTTTAAACATTGTATTGTGCTGTAAGCGAGCTGCTGTGCTGTCACTGCCGAGTGTTCCTGTATCAACATCAGGAGTGGAAAAAGTACAGAGAGGAAAACATTGTCTTGTTTATTAGATCGTGTTTAATAATCCTTTTGGAATGTACACATTAGCAGAAAATTTTTTACATAGCCAGCAAATTCAGCATTCTAATGTACAATACATAAGTAGTTAGCTAATTTTACAAATTATTTTACAAAATGTAACTAGCTAGCTAATTTACAGAACTTAACTACCTAGCAAATGTAACAAGCGAGTTTAGTTTACAAAGTATAACTAGCTAGCTAATTTAACAATCTAATATACAAAACATAACTAGCTAGATAGTCACTCACTCACTCATCTTCTGCCGCTTAATCCTGTTCAGGGTTGTGGGGGGGTGTGGGGGGTGGAGCCAATGCCAGCTGACATCGGGTGAGAGGCGGGGTACACCCTGGGCAGGTCACCAATCCACCACAGGGCAATACACAGAGATAGACATCTCTTCACCCTCACATTCACACTTACGGGCAATTTAGAGTTGCCAATTAGCCTAATCCCCTCTGTGCATGTCTTTAGACTGTGGGAGGAACCCGGAGAACCCAGGTATTTTTTACTGTGAGGTAACAGTGCTAACCACTACGTTACTGTGCCGCCTGCTAGATTCTCTATCAAGCTAATTTACAAAACCTAACTAGCTAGCAAATTTAACAAACTGATATACCAAACGTAAAGATAAAATGCTTATTTAGATTTGATGGTGAATTTAAAAGGGGACGCAAATGAGACGTCATCCTACATGAACGGGTAATGCCAACAAAAGGTATCTTACTAAGAAAAATAATTAAAAAAATATATTGTACCATTTGAGATTTATAATGAGTACTTTGAGGTCCAAATCCTTTTGAAAATGTACTTAATTTAAAGTATACGTAGGTATTCCAAAATGGTACTTAAGTACAGTAACGAAATATGCTTAAGTGTGTTCCACACCTGTAGGCATTTTGTACTTGGGTCATGTTATTATCTTTTAACATTCAGAATAACTTTAAAGCTTAAAAAAGTTAAGAAGAAGAGTAACTAAGGAGAAAAAAAAATAAGGAGAAGTTGATTAGGGCATCGGTTTTGGCAAGCAAATCTGAGAACCACTCTAGAACCACTTCCTGGACTCTCGATGGAGTGCGTTTCTCTTGGTGCATTCTAAACACCTTACAGTGTCCATTAGTGCAGAATTGGAGAGAGGAGCAGGAGGTTTTGGCAGGTACTAAAAGCCATAAGTAGGCTTCTTACACCTGGAGCTGACAGAAGATAAACAGTGGAGTCATGTACAAATTGAGGTTAGGCTGCAGGCCTGGGGTCCGGTGTGAAATTAAGAGCATCGGTGGACTAAGCACACATTCTTTACCCACCTGCTGAGATAATTTAGCTCACAGGAACAATACGCTAGTTTGGCAGAAGAGCATTAGTACAGCTTAGTAACATTACCCAACTCATTTGTTTGTCGCCTGACATTTTCCATGCTCATTTATGTAACCATAGAGTCGTCCTGTGATCATCACCATGTCCTCATCCTGAACACCTGTTCACCAAGCTTTATACATTTTATAGTGCTCGCACTATACGGTGTATACAGTACTTCATTTTTGAATCTCAATGACTTCTCAGGGAGTTTTCCCTTGTCACGGTCACCTCTTGCTTATTCACCAGGGAGCCAGATCTATAGCTGGATTGCAGTAAAGCAGCTTTGTGACAACGTCTATGGATACAGATGCTTTATAGAAAGAAATCTGACACCGTTTTATGATTTGTGGTGTTGGAGTAAACATCTCATCACGGTCATTTCCTTTGAATAAAACCCCCGTCAATCAGACCGACATACAGCCAGCCCTGCCAAGGTAGAAGAAAATGAGCGATAGGAACAAACAAAGAGAACATAAAACCATTAAGCACTACATTTACAATCACTCACAACCTGGCTAGTGATGAAATATTTAAAAGGCCCGGTGTAATACGAGAATCTGGTTTCGAGCCAGTAGTCATTAGCTAAGTAACAGCTTTTCGTAGTATATCCCGGAAATTATTATGTATTATGATTTGTGCGTTCAATGCTAGGAAGAATGAACCTAAAGTAAATCTATATAACAGTTGTATACTGTGTCTCCCTCCAGTCTTTCACGCTTTCCAGGAAGCGCATCATCCATTACACCAGCTACGACCAGCACAAACGAGCCAACGCTGCCTTCCTGATCGGCGCCTATGCTGTGGGTCTCTCGTTTCTCATTTAGTCTAAAAATTTGACATATGATTTTGCGCTTCAAGCATGACCGTATCGTCTTATGTTCCACTCTAGGTAATATACCTAAAGAGAACTCCAGAGGAAGTCTACCGTGCCCTGATATCTGGGACTAACATGTCCTACCTGCCCTTTAGGTAAGACTCCATTTTTTTCACAAGATTACAAATTTAAGCACTTAGAGAAGACGTTTTTGTCAACTTCCTGTGTTGTCACTAATACCCGACTGTCTTCCTGCAGAGATGCTGCCTTTGGGAACTGCACCTACAACCTGATCATCTTAGACTGTTTACAAGGAATCCGTAAGGTTAGTGTGCACCAGGAGACATTTTGTTTATCCTTGTTTGCTTGGGTTTCTAGAAGCTCCACAGCCTGTGCTCTAATCGTAATCCCTTAGTCCAATTATCTGCAATTAGGACACTGTCCCAGGAAGTGGGCTTGACACGATCCAGGACAGGTGGTTTACATAACTGTCTCCTACAAATCCCAGAAACAACCTCTGAGACAGGACATTGGTTGATGGTGGTTGATGGATCTTTTCCTAGGATTTGTTTTTTGTTTTTTTACCTTTATGTCCACAAAATTGGTCAATTGTGTGTTGCGCAAGATTAGAAAGATTACAGTGACCAAAAATGGCACATTATTGGTTATTGGTCAACAGAATGATGCTGACCAATGACGCTGGTTTCAGAATCATCTTCAAAAACCCTCCTTCAATTACAGTTCTTTGAATTCTTTTGTCTGTGTATGTGAGCAAGCCTCTTCCATCTACCCCAGAGTTTCAAATCTAAAATGCTTATTGTAAAACATTATTTATGGCCAGTTTTTAACCTCCTGGCAGAGGCACTCATATTTTTTTTTTTACCCCAAATCTTCAATGATCCTCCATTTGTTTATTTATTTATTTACAGTGGGTTTGGGTGCTTTTCCTTCCATACACTCTATACTGGAAACGAAAACAATGTGCTTCGTGAATCAGCGAATCAATCAGAGAATCAAAGAGTCAATCGATGAATCATTCAAAGGATTTAAATCAGAATTTTTTAGCATTCGTTTGGAACGCTTACGAGGACGACTTTGTTACAAGAATTGTAAGAAGTTTCTTCTTGTTTTTGGTGGGAAAATTTTTAATTGACGTGTGAGGTGTTTATATAATGTCGTCGTTTCCACTGTTCTTGAAGATTTTGGATCTGATCGCGAGCTCCAGTACTGAGATTCCCCCAGCAGTATGTGAGAATTAGAAGAGACATTTATTTACTTACATTTACGATTGGGCAGAAAGTAAATACTGTGTTTGTTAGTAGCCAGTTCAATTAGAAAGACATTTTGTTTTTTAAATTTGAAACCGATCGAGCGATGCGTGGTTCTTTTTATAATACTCACGATGCCTGCACAGATGTGATCATAAATGGACGGTTATTAAATGCAAAGTTGGTAAATTATTAACGTCTTCTCTCAAGGCTCTGCAGCACGGGTTCTTCGACTTTGAGACGTTTGATGTGGAGGAGTACGAGCACTACGAGGTGAGCATATCCCTATGAGTGGAGCTAAACATGCTTTGAGGAGAGCACTAACTGCCCTGTTCTGTGAACAGTGAGACGCCATGATTGTTTAGACAATGTTGGGTGATTCAACTGATCGAAGACTTACTTCTTTTTTGTTTTCCTTTGTCAAGCATGTAGAAAATGGCGACTTCAACTGGATTGTGCCAGGGAAGCTGCTGGCTTTCAGTGGGCCTCATCCCAAGAGCAAAATCGAGAACGGTGAGTGAGGACATCAGGGTGTGTACAGCTTCATGTACTCATTTCTGATTGGCAAATCAAAGCATTTGAACATTCACATTTACGCTTATGTGACACTTTGCGTATTATAATTCCCAGGATTCCCTCTGCACGCCCCAGAAGCGTACTTCCCATACTTCCGCCAGCATAACATCAGCGACGTGGTCCGGCTCAACAGGAAGATGTACGAGGGATCTCGCTTTACAGACGCTGGCTTCGCACATCACGACCTGTTCTTCGTGGACGGTGGCACTCCGAGCGACATCATCATCCGCCGCTTCCTGCACATCTGTGAAACGGCCGAGGGCGCCGTCGCTGTGCATTGTAAAGGTAAGAAGGAGTGATGGGAGAAGAACTTGCACCGTTCATAGGCTCTTGGAAAAAGCTTACAGACTGTTGGATGGACAGGAGCCGAACTTCCCCATACGTAGGATTGTATAAACAAAAGCATAAAAATGCTTTTTGTAAGAAGATGTTTACATAACGTGTTTTTTTGTTGGTTTTTTTTACAGACGTGGTCTCCGATGAACATTTTATTATTTTAACAGTCCCCTGTGGAGTGTTCGCTACAGCTAATATGATCTCCCTACTGAATCGATACAGGATCAGAATCAGATTGCATAAGACCGAATCGAATCATTAGCTTGTGAATCACATCAGAACGAATCGAATCATTAGCCTGTGAATCGCATCAGACCGAATCGAATCCTTGACTTGCGAATTGCATCAGACCAAATCAAATCCTTAGCTTGTGAATCGCATCAGACCGAATCAAATCTTTAGTTTGTAAATCATTATTTTATTAGTGGCATTTGGCAGACACTATGTATCTTATCCAGAGCGACATACATTTATCCAACTGAGCATTTTGAGGTTGCAAACAGAGGCAGTAGTCCAACGTCTTAACCACTTCGCCTTGACCTACCCCTGTCGCATCAGACCGAATCGAATCGCTAGCCTGTGAATCTCATCAGATCAAATCGAACCGAATCGAATCGGTGCATCTGTGCCAATACCCAGCCCAAAAAAATTTTACCGAAAACTAATGAATCAACTTTATTATGATGACCATTCGCATGTGGCTGCTTCACGCCACCTTGTCGTTGATTGATTCTTTTCTTATAACTGCACACCCTCAAGTTAGTTCAATGCCTTGAGAGCACTTGGTTATGTGTGTATTTTACATGTCCAGATTTACTTATCCAGTACATTTGGATTTACTGTTGGTGCTGCTGGAGTTTGTTCTGTGTAATGCTAGTTATATGATAAGTGGTGTGCTTATATATATTTTACCTTGGTATTATATTTGTGTGTGTGTGTGTGTGTGTGTGTAGCTGGCCTGGGCAGGACGGGCACCCTGATCGGCTGCTACCTCATGAAGCATTACCGTTTCACGGCTCCAGAGGCTATCTCGTGGATTCGCATCTGCAGGCCCGGCTCGGTCATCGGCCCCCAGCAGAACTTTCTGGAAGAGTGAGTAGGCAGGTCACAGAAATGAAAAGATTTATTCCATCACAAAGAACAACAGGGTGGAAAACAGCATGAAAACGGGGTCACTTGCCAAATCTCGTCAGTGAGCTGACCCGGGCGTAACCGCGACTAACAGCATGAGTGTCTTCTGAAATGCAAGAAAGTCTAACTCTAGCTGAAGCCAGAAGTTGTTAATTGAATTCAGTTTGCTCATAATTCAGTATATGTAAGTTTTAGGTTCAGTTTCTGTTCAGATTTTAAAATGAAAAGCCAAACGGGTCGAGACGCAGCCGGTTCTCTCTGTACAGGAAGCAGCACCGCATGTGGATGGACGGGGATCTGTACCGGTCCAAGCAGCCGAGGCCGAGGCACGACCCCGAGAGAGACCTGACCCAGCTCATCTCCAGCCTGGACGACATTTCACTCAGCAGCAGCACCAGCAGCCTGAACGCCCAAAACATCGACGAGGTCTGTCTAAAAGCCGCGGTAATTTCAAACTTTCTGTTTTGTTTTTGGTTTTTTTCCCTTCAAACCCTCGTTTTTTTTTTTTATTTCCCAAAAGAAAGACGCCGTGGACAATAATATGGGCGTAACTCAGGGAGACAGACTGCGCGCATTAAAGTGTCGACGTTCTCTCAGGTCTCCGTCCACTCTCAGGTATGACCCATGCTTAACATCAGGCTAAATAACATTCCGTGTTTCGAAGTATTGGCACCCTTGGCAAAGACCGGTAAGGAGGCAGAGGGAGGGGATTTAAAAAAAAAAAAAAAAAGGTTATGAAGAATAATCTCTTTTATTGGTAATTTATTTAATCTAATGAGAGCACTGTAACTGCACGAAAACCTTTACCAAAACTGCGTGTGTCACAATTCATGGCACCCTTGCAGGTTTTTTTGGGGGGTTTTATTTATGTATTTATTTATTTATTTTTTAAAAGAGATAGAGCAAGGACTCCTTGATCTTCCTGTTTTCAGTTTTCCTCTACCAAACCTATGTGAAGCAACTGTCACGGCCTTCCATCCTCCCCACGATGCACTCATGAGATTTGGACCTCCTGAGACCCAAACTCTAATGTCATGGGCCTGGTTATTTCTCCTGACTGTTTCTGATAACTATTGAACTTGATCATCATCGCCTAACAGGAAGAGCTTTGGCAAAAGAGTAATGAATGCCCAGTGGTCCTCATATGAGGATCTTACAAGGAAATACACACAATGTAGTTGGGGGGAAAATGTGACGTCCTCATATGAGGACAGTGGGGTCTCAGGAGGTTAAGTTGTTGGAGTGATCTACTGATCAGTCTTGTACTAAATAATCAGTACTTTTTGTCGTTGTTATTTCTGCAGGTCACGCCCGATACCGGGCACCATTTCTCCCACAAAGTCTTCCAAAGCTCCTCCTCCTCCTCCTTTCTCTGGCGGCCCGGTAACGAGGAGACTGGCTCGGAGCCCCTCGTCTGCTGCAATCATGAAAAGGTGCGCTCACGCAAACCCATCACATTTGGAAATACACAGAACGTTTTTATCAGTTACGTAACGCTCATGTGGAGGGAAGGGAGGCAGGGGGTTAAAGGTCATGCTCAGTGGCTAAGATAAGTGTTGATAACAATCCCTCTTGCAGCTTTAAACCCAGCTTGGCCCGCTCTCTCGGCAACCTTTACAGCCTGGACGACTTCCTGGACGAGGACAGGTCCGCTCCTTCATACCCTTCTTCTCCTCTTGCGCCGTTCTCGCCATCTTCACACCTCCCGTCCGGCCCTCCTCCTCCTCCTCCTCCTCCTCCTCTCCGCTTCGGTTTTGGATACCCCGTCTCAAGTTTCCAGCAGGAAGTTAACAACAATCTGAACAATCCTCCTGCTCCTGCAATCAGGCCTGTGATGAGAGGAGCCTTCAGGCCAAACCCAAGAGTTCCCGTTCCAGGCGCGCTCGCAGGCCGCCATCTTAGTCGTTCTATTCCTGTGAGTGGATTCTCCTTCTCCTCCTGCTTCTTTTTTTCTTTTTCTTTGGCTTTTCGTGATTCTAATTTATAACCTATAACCTATTTCCCTGCCTTTATGTCTGGGTCCTGACCACCACACCCCCACACACACACACATACACTCCTTTTGGACAAATCAGTTTCTCCTGCCTTCATGTGATGTTCTACAGCTGCTGCTTCTTCTTCTTTTTCTTCTTCTTCTTCGATGTTTTGTACTTCCTGTTGAGCAATATTGAACCCTCCCTTATTTTTCCCCTGTCCAAATGTCTTTCGGACAACACAGAGGTCTAAGATAAGATAGACGTTTTTGCTGTGCAAGTTCTTTCTTCTTCTTAACAAATCAAGGTTTCTTCCTGGTTACACATCAAATCCATAACGCCATCTTTTATGTTTTAAGACTTGGTGTTCTGCTTCTCATCTTTATCACCAAAGGAGTTCAATTTATGCTAATACTTAGCCACTGTATTTTACTCTTACGTTTTTTTTTTGCACGTCTAAACATCTGAATTAAACGCACCCACTGCTTCCTTTCTGACCATTTGTCTTGTTCTCTGTCTCCTTCACAGTCCCTTCAGTCCGAATACGCTAAATACTAACACCGCAGCGATGTGCTGACTCTTCAACTGGAGGAAACTCTCTTCGACAAGAGCCTAAATGACTCATAGAGCGTATTGTGGACGACGTGTTACAGGAAGCAATTCAATCACTGGGTCACCGGTTTTCACTTCAGCATTAGCTCTGTGTGCATTTCTTTCCATTTTTTAACTTTTTTTTTTTTTCCTTTTCCCCCCCTGACTGAAGGCTCTTGAGTTTTTTTTTTACACAGACCTCTTCTCAAGGCAGAAAGCTTTTCTGTGGTCAGTTAAGAAGTAAGACAAGCCACATTTCCGCTCTGGAAATTAAAAGCCCGACCGCTTGGTGGTTTTCCAGTGAGCCAGTTTATTTATTGTGTATAACGGATATGGTTCCTGGCTGTGTGAGGGCTCCAAGGTTCAGATCACGGCAGCACAGGGGCTGTCGAAGAAGGAAATCCGCGCAGGCATTAGAATGATCAGAGAGGACCACTGGATCTGGAGCTTTATCTTTGGTTGTTGATTCATATTTCCTGCCCAGAAATGAGGTTTAGGCTAAAGAAAACTCTAGTGAGCTGTAAGATGTCAGGTTTTTTTGTTTGTTGTGTGTGTGAGAGACACTTGACCCTCACACATTTTATTATGACACTGCGAAGACATTCTGATTTGTACCACACATTTTTTTTTTGTACAGATAGTTAACTCTTGTATTTAACTCCTTGCTAAAAGCGACTGGAATTAAACGTGAACATGATAAACAGCTGCAACTTGTCAATCATATGAACATCAAATCAAGGTGTTGCTATGGTAACAGTGAAAGTAGTACTCGAGGGTTATGTGCCATTCAGATTTTTATTTTTTTTAAATCTACTGTCAAGAAGTATTGGCACCTTTATATAAGGTGGATTTAGGACATGTAGATGTAAAAATACAAAAAAAAACCCAATCACTTTTTTTTTTTTTTTTTTTAAACACCAAGGATGCCAATATTTCTTTGGGAACTGACTGTAAATGAGGGTTTTTATTTATTCATTTATTTTACTTTTATTTGTGTGTGTGTGTGTGTGTCTGATAATTGTTCTGGAAAGCGGCAGCAAGTTCATACACACGAAAAAAATATGTAAAAAAAAAATTCCATCTATCTATATCTATACAATTCTTTTCGCGTTTGAAAAGGAAATGACGTATGACCACAGAACATATTATACATGTGTATGACCGGAAACAGCGTAACTAGCGCTTACAGTTTAACTAATCACTTCGTTTGTGGACGCCGGTTTTTCGCGTTTGAGACGGAAATGACGTATGACCACTGTTTGTTGAAAAATAAAATTGGTAATTAACAAACTAATTTGATAAATACTGCATTTTATTTTTTTTCCCTTGCACTCAGTAAGCGAAGCCTCTGGGGAATCAGCTAGTAAATAAATAACATTTTGCTATTTCAGGTTAACCGCCTGCGTTCCATAAATGCTTAAGGCTGTTTGACGCCCATTTACAGCTTGCCGTCATGACAACATACTGTCGCAAAAAAAAAGGCGGCTTTACGACACCTCAAGCATCGAAGCGTTTCCTCGTGTGAAGGAAGCTGCTTTGTTTCTCCAATGCATCATTTCCCAGAAGTTGAGCTTTCCAATAGACTGAAAATCCCAATCCTTGGATTAGGTAGGATCCACGTCGTGCATTTAGTGCTATATCTGAATTGTTTGTTTACTCTTTTATTTTTTATTTAAATGGGCATGAATGTGCCGCTGGTGCGCGTTTATACCGGGTTTTACGGTAAACAGCACTTCCTTCTACGGCGAGTAGTTCTGAGTGTAATTACATTAAAATCTAATGAATGCCCTGCTGAAATCCAGGCTGTTCTTACGGTGTAGAGGCTGATACAGTTTTAACCTTCATTTCCAGCTGTAACCCGAGCGGCACAAAACGAACTTGGGAGCAAATAAAAAAATTAATATAAGAATATAATTCCAAAGGGGAAGCAGGCGTACTTTCACATCTTATAAATCCAACTCCAGTTTCAGAGCGACAATCAGTCTGATTTAGGATGACAAGCACAATGAAATTACAGCCAACAGGAAAAGGGGGGAAACTAAAGAAAATATTTATGAATGTTTATAAATGTCTAGGAATTTTTTAAGGGCACGTGCCACTTTGTGTATTGCACGGCGTACAGTATTCTTGCTGGGATTTTCAGCGTCACCCTCGGTATACATGAATGACCCACTCGCAAAAAACGCAGCGCCGTGCATCCTGTCTGAAAAGTTGCATGGGCAATTTGCGGTTCGAGGAGATCACACAGATATATAAGTGACGCGGACGAAAATCTGTCGCGTTCCAATACATATTCATCAAAACCCTCGCCCTCCGCAGAGACCCTCCCACAATCCGCACACCGACCAATACGGGATCTTCAATAAAAGAACGAGCCATTTTCAGAAGAGCTGATTGGTTGGAGGGCGGGGCTTTCATAGGTGCTGATCTCTTATTGGTTGGAGGGCGGGGCTTTCATAGGCGCTGATCTCTTATTGGTTGGAGGGCGGGGCTTTCATAGGTGCTGATCTCTTATCTGGAACATAAGCTGCTCCGGAACAGGTTAGCCGTTCATCATAAGTTACCATGGAGATGTACACTGGTAAGAAGTAAACCACCTTCGTGGGACGGAAAACCCAGGGTTAATCCTCAATTTACTGCGATAAGAACAAATCCTGCTTCGTGCAATAGGCCTCTGATTATGGTCATGATATCACTCTGAAACGATGTTAAAAATGATATAAGAATCACAAAACACGAATACATGAAGGAATAGTCCCTAAAAATAGTAGTAGTAGTGATAATAATAATATACATAATTTTCCTGTAACTGTACGTGGCGTTGTCGTGATGGTCCCGTGCCCGAGGTCAAAGTTCACTTCAGAGACATAATGTTCAGAGCACCACCGTGTATACTATGACTCATAAGTCATACTGTGAGGTTTAAAAATGTTTATACGTTATCGACGTTATTGTGTGTCGTTTTTCTTTTTTAAATAAAAAATAAAACTCATGTAGGAGCTTTAAAAAGTGCAGGTTTTCAGATTTAATCTGAGGGCATTCACATGTAAATACGGTAAACTGTGCAGGCGTCACAGGGCTTTGTGTATAGGCCCCGCCCATGTTATATAACCAAACCCGATTGGTCAACTGGTGTGTGTGTGTGTGTGTGTGTAAAACTGTATCATTATTTTACTTACAAGTTAGCAGATGAAAGGTCTAGAGCTGCTTATTGCAGGTGTATGTGAAAACTAAAATCCCTGCCACTGGAGACTCCTTACCCAAGACTCCTCCCCCATCAACTGTTACAATAGAAACCAACACGCATTAGACGAAGCAGGTTTACGAGACAGGTCCTTCTGAAAGTATTGGAACAGCACCCGTGTTTTCCGCCTTTGTACACCACCTTTAGGTGCGAAGCTGGCTATTGGGTGAGTGTCCCATTACTTTTGAGCTTTGGAAAATAGAGGGACTGTGTATAAAATTTAAAAAAAAACACACAAACCTGCATTTTATTGGTATGGACCCCCTTGAAAATGACTGCCGCAAGCCTTCGCTTCAATTCAGCCGCCTCTCGGTGGCTTCTCCAGTCCCCTGAGGCGGAAACCACGACAATGGCGGTGCTGTACCAATACGTTTGGAGGCCACCATGGACCTTAATGTTAGAGCTGCGGTGCTAGGAAATTAATGGGACCGACTTTTTCCGCCCGTCATTGTTTGAGAATTCCAAAGCGTGTTTCCTGTGTTGTTTTTTCACGCCTTCAGGGACATCGCACCACGGTGGCTACTCGCACGACGCGGTCGTTTACGCTCTCCAGCGCTGCGGCATCAGGCACATAGACACGGCTAAAAGATACGGCTGTGAAGAAGCATTGTGCAAGTCAATCGCCGAGAGCCGAGTCCCACGCGATGACCTGTGGATCACCACCAAGCTTTGGCCGGGGGATTACGGGTATCAGAGTGCCAAGGAGGCGTGTCGGGCCTCATGTGCCAGACTCGGGGTCGAGTACTTAGGTACGAGTCATTCCTTTGGGTTATTGACGCACCTGAGATGGTGTGATCTTGACAGCGGTGTGACGTCTCTCTCGTACAGATCTGTATCTAATGCACTGGCCTGACTGCGCCGTTCTGGGTCGCTCCAACAAGGACGTCCGGGCCGAGACATGGAGAGCGCTGGAGGAGATGTACGACGAAGGTGAATGTGTTTGTCCTTCTTGCTTACTACGTGTCTGGTATTTTTGTTGTGGATCGTTTTTGAAGTTTGACGGTGGCTTTGGGGGTCCTCCTGTTCCGACAGGATTGTGCCATTCCATCGGCGTGAGCAACTTCTTGATCCCGCACCTCAAGGACCTGAAAGACGAAGGCGGCGTGATGCCTCACGTTAACCAGGTAAGGACAGGAAGCCACATCGTAAACCGTGTTGTCCACGGAACGCTCGTGACCGCACGGTGCTCACATTTCGCAGGTGGAGTTTCATCCGTTTCAGCAGCCGTGGGCGCTGGTGGAGTTTTGTCGCAGGGAAGGCGTAGCGTTCGAGGGTTACTGTCCCCTAGCTAAAGGCCAAGCGCTCCATCATCCACTCATCGTGGAACTGGCGCAGAAGCACGGACGAAGCGCTTCACAGATCTGCATCCGCTGGAGCATTCAGGTACAAGGTCCAAATCTAGTGAGCACAAACTAGGAGAAAATCCAGAAGTGTCTCGATATGTTTTTGTTGTCTTGGTGCAGGACACACCCGTAAGTCATTTGAGATCTTTTTGTATATATTTAGTAAAAATAGAAGTAGATTTTCACTTTTTTTTTTAATTAAAAAAAAAATTGCATTATAATAATAAATTTTATTTATTTATTTATTTAAAGAATGGGATCATCACCATCCCAAAGTCTACCAAACCTGACAGGATTCTTGAAAACTGCCAAGTAAGTTCTCAGTTCTTCACTTCTGGGTTTCTGGATTTGGGTTTTAAGGCTAACTGTGGCCCCATAGTCGTTTTGTCCATCTGTGGAAACCTCCTCAGGCTTCTTTGTTGAACTTTGTTTAAAAAAAAAAAAAAAACCCCAAAACTAACCATCCAAAGAATGCTTGAGGAGCCATTATGCTTCTCACACGTCATCTGCTGCACACAAATTGCATCGTCACAAATGAAAGCATGGCAATAGAAATGGGTACACTTTCTTAAACTTAGTCAGTTTTTGTCTTCCTCACCCTTGTTGACTTCCCACAAGTCACCGTTCCAATAGGATTGGCTCAAGTAATGTTTGTTAGATGAGTCTTTTTTGTTGTTGTTGGGCACCAGAGGAATAGATTAAAAAACAAAAACAAAAAAAACCAGACTATATCAAAACCAACTGCTCCACATGAAAATGCTGGTTGGCGTACTGTAACACATCACCATACTTTATTTAGCTAGCTAACAAGCCAACTAGCTAGAATTTGGTGCTTAAATGCATCAAGTGGCCTAATCGCAATTTTTGATGCCATCGATATACAGTGGAAACTTGGATTGCGAGTGTTTTGCAAGACGAGCAATAAATTTGAATATATTTTGACTTGATGATCGAGGTCTTGCAATACGAATATAGTATAGGCTATAGTATGCGTACACTTCGTCTGCCGAGCCTCACATGATCACGACTTCTCTCTCTCACTCACTGTGGGATTGTGGCTCACCCGTATAGTCAACATCCGCGCTAGCGTAGAAAAAGCCTGAGGAATCCCTCACATCACATGAGATCAGGGAGATGTGTACAATGTGGGAAAGAGTGCAAAACTTTGTAGTAAAGCCCCACCCGAATAAGGC
>JAQLOM010000001.1:21055907-21066226 GCA_030068315.1 Chrysichthys thysi
GGGACCTGTAGCAGGCATCAAATTTGAAATGTGCTCATTTAGTGGATAAAGGTGTCCAATTTCCCAGTTTGAACATTTATTCATTTGTGAATAAACTATTGGCTCATGTAATTTGAATCTGAAAGTCTTTTAGTTTCCATTTCATTCAACTTTAAAGAACGTCCCAACTTTTCTGGAATTCAGGTTGTAACTGATCTCACCACTTTGTTCTTGATTATTTTTTCTCACAATGATGGACATTTTGTCTCCCTCAGGTGGTGGAGCTTAAGCAGCGGCAGGTACTAGTGCTAGAGGATGACATTCGCTTTGAACCGAATTTCAAGAGCCGCCTGAACACAATCATGGAGGACATTAAACGGGCGAAGCTCCAATGGGACCTGATGTATGTTGGATATAACACAGGTTCCTGTCTGGCTTTCGGAACGCACATGGCAAAAGCCAGCTGAGAAACAACAAAGCGACCAGAAGCTGATTAGAAGAAAGGGTTGCCGAAGCAGACCCACAATTTGTGACAGGCTGAGATTATGAAAAGTGGTTCTACAGTTGCTGTTAACACTAATTATCCTAATAACCCTCAATTTTCTCCCCCTCTCGCTCTCTCCCAGATACTTGGGCCGTAAGCGGTTGCAGGTGAAGAATCCTGAACGCTGGGTACAGGGGATAAAGAACTTGGTATACCCTGATTATTCCTATTGGACTCTGGGATACACACTCTCTCTTAAGGGTGCTAGGAAACTGCTGGACGCCAAACCTTTGGGCAAAATGCTACCAGTAGATGAGTTCCTGCCTGTCATGTTCAACATGCACCCTACGTAAGTTATAATTTAATAGCTTTCACACCTCAATCACATTTTTAAAAATAAGGGCTTATATACTCAATGTATACATTTGAGAGCAAAACATCCTTTGCTTCCCTCATGGTATTTCCGAATGAAAATAAGGGACTCTTAACTATTTAAAAAAATAATGTTAAAGATGTGTATGCTAGACAACAACCCAAAAGAAGAAAACTTAAGGAAAGGTATTCTGTTGTGACTGTCTCCAGAATCATTGGTGTTTGAGGAGTAGGTCATCTCTGACATTTTTAATGACGATAGGTCATGATGAACGGACATAGACAAATAGGCAAGACATCTAGCTATGCTATGGGCATGTAGTGGGTAAGAATTTTCAATAACAGCAGTTCTGACAGTAGCGCCAGCTGGAGCAGGAAGTGCATGGTTACCTCCCGCCAGTTAAAAACACCACCACATTTGGTCTTCACAAAGAGGAATGATGTACAGGTGTGGGCTGTAAACCCGTGACCTGAGTACCCTGATCAAACATGCATTTTAAGGTGCATTAACTTGAAAAGAGACTAAAAAGAAAGGCAGAGGAGATGGTTTAAGTGATGAAGTCACAATGTTCTGATTGCTTCTAAAGAACCTAAATTTCTCCGCTACCACTGATCAGTAAAATCTTGGAAATCGATGGTACTAAGGGTTTATAGAGCGTCATATAAAGAGCTCTGTGATGAACCCTGATAAGTATCTGGGATGGGGGTCAAAGTACTGATGAGAATCTGCTATCAGGATCAGAGTATTGATGGAGATCTATGATAAGGATCAGAATATAGATGGAGATCTGGGATTGGGGATCAGAATATTGGTGGAGCTCTGGGTTCAAGATCAGAGTATTGATAGAGATCAGGGATGAAGATTAGAGTATTGATGGGGATCAATTTGTTGTTGGGAATCTGCGATGCAGATGTGAGTATTGATGGTGGGATGGAGATCAGAGTACTGATGGAGATCTCAGATTGGGGATCAGAGTATTGATGGAGATCAGGGATGAAGATTAGAGTATTGATGGGGATCAATTTGTTGTTGGGAATCTGCGATGCAGATGTGAGTATTGATGGATACGTGGGATGGAGATCAGAGTACCGATGGAGATCTCAGATTGGGGATCAGAGTATTGATGGAGATCTCGGATGGGGTCAGAGTGCTGATGGAGATCTGGGATGGGGATCAGATTGTCATTGGGAATCTGGGATGGAGATCTGAGTTCTGATGGATATCTGGGTTGGGAATCAGTGTACTGATGAATATCTAGCATGAGCATAACAGTATAGATAAATCTGTGGGATGGGGATCAGGATACTGATGGAGATTTGGGATGGGGATCAAAGTATTAACAGGGATTTGGGAATCAGTCTGGATTAAGTCATGATTGTATAACTTTGCTGAATCACAGGGAAGAGTACCTGGTTCACTTTAAGCAGAGAGACCTGCAAGCCTTCTCTGTGGAACCTCTCCTCCTCTACCCAACCCACTACACAGGAGAACCAGGCTATAGCAGTGACACAGAGACATCCACCATCTGGGACAACGAGACCATCGCCACAGACTGGGACCGCCAGCATACCCATAAAAAGCATAACCGTGGCGATGCAGCCCCTGTGCCTACGTCAGATGGGGGCATCAGGGATGAACTCTAAGCCAGCCAATCACAGTGCAAGACTGGACAGCATGGGGTTTGTTACATTTTATGGACATCAAAATCTGGTCACATATTCAAACAAATCGAGGAAAGATTTGTGTCTTAAATGCTTACGGGGTCAATGCCTGATTGACAACAAATATGGAAAACAGATTATAGCATGCATAGGCAATGTGCTTCATAAAGTACTATGTGCCCAAGGGTTCTTTGGTTATTCACTGAAGGTTTTAAGTAGAACCCTATTACACGCTGTTTCCACAAAGGGTTCCAAGTTCCATGTACCATTTTAGTAGGCTAAGAACCCTTAATTATCCAACAAAGCCTTAAAGAACACAGAAGAAGATAGAACAGAAGCACCACAATGTAACCCATTAAATAAATACACTTCTAGAAAAGCGGTTCTTCGAATAACTTGGAGGTTCTTAGCTTCCAAAAAAGTTCTACTTGAACCATTAATTGTAGTGTTCTATACTGAGCACTGAAGGGTATTCCCAGGGTTCTTTAAGGGTTCGCGGGAAGAATAAGGCTTCAACAAATGGTTCTAATTGATTTGTCTTCTTTCTGATTTTGCCCGTGGAACGTTTTGTTGCAGAAGTTTTACACTGAAACTTTGAGCGTTTCTCTAGGGTTCTTTTAAGGTTTCATCTGAAAACTAAGAGTTCTTAGCTTCCATAAACGTTCTATCTGAACCCTTTGTTTTAGTAAACCTTGAAAATTTACAATATAATCCTACCTGAACCCATTTTGACAGGAATATCCCTGTTGTGTTGTACACCAGAACTTTAAGGGACAGTCAAAGGGGTTGTAATTATTTTACCCCAGATTCTTTTTTTTTAATAAAAAGAAAAACGAACGTCATTTACATTACACTGAACAGCTCTGATTGATGTACTTTTTTTGTTTTTTAAGAAATAATCAGTGTATCTGTAACATTACCTCCCCAAGGATGGAGAAAATCCTATAGTTGTTACTTGACCAAGTTATGTAAAAAAGTAAAATAAAATAAATAAAAAGTCATGATTAATACACAATCATAATAATTAGATCTTTTTTTTTTATTTAAAAAGCACTGGCAGTTTCTTGTGGTTTGAGGCAATCAGTTAACCCAAATGTTAGCAACAATTCATACCTCACAATGCTCTACGAAATAAAACATACAAATAGCATGTAATAAATTAAATCAGCAGAGGAGTACCAAAAGAAATCCAACCATTAAATAAAATTTAAAAAAAAAAAGAATTTTTTTAAATCACATGCTTATACATCAGTGAAGAATGAAGGTTCTCAGCATTCAGTTTTATCACCTGAGGAGATGCATTAAAGTCCAAATCCTAACGAGGTCATAACCTCACGAAAGGAAAGAGACTTGGACGCAGCCTTGACAGAATTATTAGTGTGATCGTTGACCTGCACAAAAATGGAGTGTATTTGGTTTTAGTGTGTACAAAAGAAGCTTTAGGATAAATGAGGTCAAGATTGGATTGACACAAAGCAAGAAGGCAGCTTTTTAGACTGAGATTAGCTTTTCTCCCTCACTACCGCTGATCCAAACAAAAACCTAGCTAGCTGTTATCACTACATTTAACAGATAATCTATTCCAGGTACACAGGCTTCATCCTAAACTACCTCATAGGGTATGGTTATACATACTTTATAGGTTACACAAGACTATCAGAGGAATGCGTCAGTCATAAATGCCAACATAGCTAATAAAGACTAAAGGCTAGGACAGATGTAATGATGTAATTAGCATAAAACTGAGTAGGACCGTATTCAGTGGTGGTAACATTTTTTGAGAGTGGCACATTTTAAAACACAAATGTAAAATAAACCAAAGAGACAAGAGACACAGCTTTTAGGGCGTTGAACTCTCCTCCGTTCATTATTAGCAACGCTAGCATTTTTGTATTTGGCAATCCTTTGAGACACAGAAATGATAAACCTTTTAAAATACAAAATTAAAAAAAAAAGCACAGGAAGCAAGATTATAGACAAAAATGGTAAAAAAAAATAAAAATAAAAACATAAAAAAACAAACAAAAAAAAAAACCCAAAAAAACAGTACTATAAAGAACAGAGCTAACAGCCAAGATACATAGGCTTGTTCCTGCATGGAGACACCCACTGAGGACAAAAAATGCTAACCTAGCAAACTAGCATGGCCTTCATCATAAACTATCTAGAAGGCCACTACAGGTCACCAAAAAAACCACAAACAAATAAAAAAAAAACTTGGATCCACAAAAGTTAAGATGGTTGATAAAGCTAAACAGCACAATTTTAGCACGATCCCACTTGCATAATGCTACCCAGCTACTGCTGGTTGTTTTTCAACCTTAGCTTTTTTGTTTGTTTGTTTGTTTCCTTTCAAACCCAAGCATTAACACAGAACATGTGACACTTTTTGAACACAAAAGAAAATGTAAAGCAAAAAAAAAAAAAAAAAAAAAGGAAGACAAATTAAAAGACAAGAAAAATAAGACTGTGTGGTATGTGCGACCGCATTTACTAGCAAAGAATTAGCAGAGCTAGCGCTAACTGCATACTGATTAGACGCAGGAAGGGATTTTTATTTCTTTGAATGAGGGAATGAATTCATGATACAGAACGAGGTTTTAACTTGAAGTTGAAGGCCATTGTGGCTAAATGTCGGTGTGAGGCGAACAGCTAATGCTAAGAAACATTTGCTATGAACAGCATGACTAGAGGTATGATATCGGTTTGTTTTTTGTTCTTTTATTTTGTTTTTTTGACACCCGTTGAAAAAAAAAAGACTGACCTTTTCTTTGTACTGTATTTTCATTAGTTTGACCTTTTTTGACGTGTTACAGTTCAGATAACTGCCAGCAGCTACCTGTCGCAGTCCTTATATTGCATTATGTGCATGGATGCAGATAGCATCATCTCCTAGACTGTATTAGAAACAATATTTTTTTAAAAATCTGTTAGATGAACAAAAAGGGAAAAAAAAAAAAATGAGAAGTGACGCCGGAGTCCGCTCAACTAATCTTCATCCAAGGGGGGGAAAAAAAACACCACACGGAAAACGACAATACAAAGAAAAAAAAATCTTTTAAAAATTTCTGTGAACAATCAAGTCCGTTTCTTCCCTTTGTCGCACTTTTTCAAGCACTTGGAAAAAGGTGCATCACGGGACTTTTTTTTTTTTATTTTTTTTTTTTTTTCTCGTGACGGGTCCCGCTCCAATTCCACAGTGTTCCTTTTCTCTTTTTTTTTTTCAATTTTTGCAGACATATATTTATACAGTGTTACCAATCACACTAGCATACAGATGCATCATCATCATCATCATCATCACCACCTAGAAGAAAAGTGCAGTATTGCATATTTGTATTTTATTTTGTTGAGGAATGGAAGGAAAAAAAAAAAAAAAAACAAAACAAAAAAAAAAAAAACCCTGCGGCAAACATTACCTGTAGAAAGTGTGTAACTGTAAACAACGGTGCAAAATAAGTCGGAGAGGAATTAAGGCTTTCTGAAATTCCTGATGTGTTTGCATTGCTCTCTGAGATAGATGTGTTTGGAGAGAGATCAGTGTTCTCTCTTACACACACACACACACACACACGGCCATCCATACCTACACGGCATACATTCACACACAAGCAAGCAGCACTAGGCTAATCTGTTAAAGCAAGTGCCCATTATCCCTAAGAAAAGGTGTAGAAACCAGTTTAAATTATAGCATCTCTACTGTAAAAGCTTCAAGCGTAGCTATAGTCTCTCTCTCTCTCTCTCTCTCTCTCTCTCACACACACACACACAATAAATCTACAACCCTCCAGCATGAGGTTACACATCGAAATATTTTAAAAATAATTATTAAACAAAACAAAAGATGTCTTATGAGAAATAACTAAGAGACCTTTAAAAGAAAATTACACATCGAACCATTTCACCATTTCAGGGGTCATGGACATCAGTGTTGATCCTATAATTCTGGAAAGACAAAATTAAAACCAAACACACATATGTATATTATATAAACTGCACAAACAAGAGGTAACTACAATGGAAAAAAACGATAACTTATGACAATATTAAAGGCTGCAGAGACCTCAGCACGGAAATGCAAGCGTGCCCGAATGAAATGTTTCTCTTTCATTTTTCCATCTTTAAATGTATTGATATTTAGGTATTAACTATCGTTATTAGTTATATAAGAGAACATCACTGGCGCGCAGTTCAAAAACCCACAATTCTGAACAGACATTTTGCGAGTTCTGTGTGATTAACGACGGAGTTACAGGTGTTTTGCCATTTTGAAATCTTAGTCAGTTACAGAAGAACTGTAAATAGAGCACCATGTGACAAGACGGCGTGGTCCGTCTAAAACGGCATTCCAGTACTGTTTAGAGCACGCCCTTGTTTATTTTTGGGTTGAATTGGTCACCATTTTAAGGGATATTCCAAGCTTGACTAGACACGTTTTGTTAGGCCCAAGTGGGGAAAAAAACCGTTTCCTGGGGTGTTCACTGGTCCTTAAACGTTCTTGTGTTTCCTGAAATTACATTTTACAACTTAATGTCTTAGACTCTGCTCATTTTGAATTTGGATTTTTGTGTTTTTGGACCAACGACTCATGACCAGCTACTGAAATAGCCTGAAACGAATATATAGAATTGAATTTCTAATCTGACTAGTTTGCAAGCTAACTAACTAACTAACAATCCAACTGTTTAGCACACTAGCCAGCTAGATAGTATGCTTAGATAGTTAACTAGTTAGTCACCAGGCTGATATTCACTTCAAATACCCTGTGCTTCCTGCTAAGTGTAGGTATGTTATTTTTTGTGTTCCGGTGCAAGTGGGCAATTTTTTTTGTGAAGGAATGCCAAAGGGTGTTTTTAAAACAGTATTGGAATGCAGAATGAAACTGGAATGACAATTTCAAACAGCGTCTCTTTAAAAGGGGGACTAACGGTCACGCCCATAAACCAGAAATGAGAAAATTACACCTCGAACATGACAGAGAAGTGATGCAACTAAAGTCGACTTTCAGAAACAACAAAAGAATCTGAGAGTGAGGCTTGTGCTGCGTTGAGAGCGGCCATCTTGTTAACCCGAAATAGCTTGTTGTGCTTGTGGCAAGACAGGCTTGGAGAGCTAATTGGCTCTATAACACGTGGAATTCTTGCAGCAGATTCGACATCACTCGTCAATCATGTTGGATGATACAATTGCACCAGGATTATTGTGTTGAGGCAAACGTCCAGCTCATCCTCGCAACTGGACCCGAAGGAAGACGAGGCGATGGGATTTGAAGGGAGTGAGAACTTCGAACACCACTTGGTATTCTAACAGGTGGCCTGTGTGTAAAAAAAGAGGTTGCATTGCTATGCAAAGATGTCCAACTGGGTTTAGGTTGTGAAGCAGATGCTGCTGGTTTACTGAGACTGTGTGCTGATGGATGACCCTTGGGCCTGGGGCGAGCCATGCCCCCTGCGTCCGATCATGGATGGACGGAAGTCGGGGTGGCGGCGTGCGTGCTTGATCAGGTGGTCACTGCGCATGAAGCGTTTGGCACAAAGCGGGCACTGGAAGCGCTTCTCACCCGTGTGAGTGCGCAGGTGACGGGCCAGCTCATCAGAGCGGGCAAATTTCTTCTCACAGTTGGCCCAGGTGCATGGGAATGGCCTCTCACCTGCAACACACACAAAACACACCAGTATATTAAACACCATGCCATCACCCTTACATCTACATGCTAAACAACTTAAGACATGGCATCTTTTGTGGCAGACCACCCAAACACTGGGTGAAAAAATTCAGACAGTCGTAAAAGTAAATTCATGATTAATTGGATTAAGCTCTGGTGATTGACTTGGTCAGTCTGAAACGTCTACTTTCATCACCCTGATGAAGCCCTTTGGTTTGTTTGCACAGCGCTTTGGGTTATTGTCTTGCTGCATGATGAAGTTCCTTCCAATCAAATGGATGTATTCCTCTTTAAATTGACAGGCAGAATGTTTCTGTAAACTTATGAATTCATTCTGCTGTTATCCTCACGAGTTACATCATAAAAACGATCGGTGAGCCTGTTCCAGAAGCAGCCATGCAATCCCAAGCCATGACACCACCTTCACCTTGCTTGACCGAAGAGGTCTTTTGTTCTGGATCATGAGCAGATGCTTTCTTTCCCCACATTTTGGCCTTTCAATCACTTTGGTAGAGGGTAATCATGGCTGCAGAACTTCTGTGGCTCATTTTAGTATTTTTTTTTTTGGAAATTCCAATGTGGCTTTCCAAGTCTTAATATTGTTGGATGAGTGGTTTGAATCTTGTGCTATGGCTTGCATATTTCTGCTCTCGAAGTCTTTTTCAGACAGTGGATTGCACCCCCACCCCCCCTTCATCCCTGCTCTCTGGAGGTTGTTGGTGATGTAACTTCCTGTTGTTTTTCTTCATAGCTCTTACAATGTTTTGGTCACCAAATGCTGTTGTTTTCCAGTGACCAACTCATTTGACATGCGTCTGTTAGTAAGTGAGTAGTTTCCATCTTTTTTCAGAACAGTCCAATTTGATGTACTGGCTATGCCCAATACTTGTGCGACGGCTTCGATCAAGTCGCCTCTTTTCTCAGCTTTGAAATGGTTTGCTTTTCTCCTGTAGACAGCTCTCCAGTCTTCATGTTGGTTTATCCTTTTTAACAACAAATGCAGTCTTCACAAGCAAAACCCAGGGCTCAGGCCAAGAGTAGAGATTTAGAGTTGTCATCGGTTTAAACAATCAGACTAACAGGGCACACCAGGGCAACAAGAAACACTTGCCAGCCGCACATTCCAGTATTTTTTGATCGCCTGAAAATGGGTGGGTTTTACTTGAGTTTTAACCTCAAACCCTAATGTATTAAGTGTACAGCACTGAGTCCAGTGTTTGCACCAAACATTCTCCACCGGATCCTTCGTTTTTCAGCGCCAACACCAACACCTGACTTGTATCCCTTTCAGTTTTGATCATTTCTTGTTTTTGTTTGTTTTCTCGTATCGTACATAACATAACCTGCAGGTTTCCTGCAGCACGAGGCCTATGTATTATTTTCACCTTAACTTACAGGCAATATTTTTTGAGGGAACTTTGTACATAAGGAAGTTGACATCAATTTACATATTGTGAATTCATAAATAAATAAACAGCTAGTTTTCTACTCTACTGGTGATCCATTATTATTATATTTACAATACAACACACCACCCACATAATTACTTTCCTGTATAAAAGTAATAATAATAATAATAATAATAAAGTAACCACTTTAAACAAATCACGTCACACTTTGTGGTCAAAATTGGAGTCCTTCATTTAGAAGCCGCTGCACAGAATTTACATCATAAACACATTACACACAAATTTTTATTTGTATTTATTTCGATTCAAGTCTGAGGAGAACTCCGAAGGGGCGGCGCCTTCTTAGCTCATTAGCTAGCTGTTTTTCCCCTCAGTGAGCGACGGTGCGCGCGCGCCAGTCAACCCAAAACGCCGCGATTTTTTCTCTCTCTCTCTCTCTCTTTTTATTATTTTTAAACTATGTCCCAATGTATTACGGGATTAAAACGGTGTCCTGGGCACTGGTTTAAACAAGGAACGAGTCAAAAAAATGTTTAAATAAATTGCGTAACACGTAAAGAACAGGACATAACTACATAGCTAGCTAGTAACACTAACAGGGCTTAGCATACAGAACCCCTCAGCCTTAGCGTGCGAACGTTAATACCGCGGTAACGGATTTAACGGAATGAATGACGCACGCGCCGCTGTCTGTGTGTGTGTGTGTGTGTGTGTGTGTGTGTGTGTGTGTGTGTGTGTTAGTGAGTCA
>JAQLOM010000001.1:21073157-21093732 GCA_030068315.1 Chrysichthys thysi
GCAAAACCCAGGAGTCCTCATCTTGTGTTTTCTCTGAAAAGTGCTCTCTTGTGTCATATGTTGCGTTCTTTACTGACGTACAAAACTTTTCATATACAAAATTTTTTTTTTTTAAAGTAATGTCTGTTCATCAAAATGTGTTTTTCGTCCTGACTCAGTAACGCAGAAATCGGAAAAATAAATACTTAGAATAAAATTTGTACTAAAAAATAGAGTGCCTAAGACTTTTGCATGGTACTGTGTATATATCTATATCTATATATATATATATATACACACACACACACACACACACACACACACACAATTAACATCAATAACTGGGAGGTATCTGAAAGTGTTCTCTAATTTTAATCAATGTTCTTTTTCAAATCTCTAATTTAAGTTTCTTATACTGTGCTTTTGAATTTATGTAACTCATGACGTATGGTTAAAATACTGCCCTTTTGCTCTTCTACATTTAGGAAATTGTAGGTTGTTGTCTAATTTTCATCTCCAGTGTATATATAAATCAGTTAAATTAAATCGATTCAATTCAAACCTCACACTGCTTTGTCCTAGTCCTAGGTTGCACTGGATCCGGAGCTTGTCCTGGAAGGGACTCAGGGCACACATACTTTCACACACTTTTTCATTTTAGTCAATCCATCCACTGCCATGTTTTTTTTTTAGATGGGAGAACCCAGAGGAAACCCATTTGAACACGAGGAGAACATGGGAACCTCACACAGACAGTAACCTGATTTCAGGACCAAACCAGGGACTCTGGGAATCTTCAAGGAGGCAACACAAACTGCTGCATTGCACTGTGCCACCCAAATCCAACGCTTAATTACTGCAACTAGGTGTAATAATAACATCCATTTAAATCTAATGTGTTTTTGTTGTTTTTAAAGTTCAGGAATAAAAAGTTCAGACTTACATGAAGACTTCTAATGAAACGAAAAGTATTTCGAGCACAAGAATTCTTATGTAACTTTGTCTTGAACACACACACACACACACACACACACACACACACACACACACACATACATACACATACACAAAACACTGAAAAGTGTTGTTTTTGATGGTTCCAGGTGCTTAAATTGCCGTTTCAAACCTATTCTCATTCTTATATTGAATACTGTGCAAACACCACCATTTCGTAACAAAATAACCTTTTTTCTTTTTTTTCTTCTTTTTTTTTATGAATGCCTATCTGTTTTATAACAAAATTGTTCTTTTTGTGTGTGAAGACCGACATAAATAAGTGAAGGTGAAAAACTAAATCACAATCTTGTCACTCGTCTCTTGCGGTTGACAGTGAAATTTTTAAAAGCGGCATCACTTCCAACTTTAAAGAAATTAAAAACTGTTATAAATATTACGTCTATTATTAGCATAAGTCAGTTATGAGTGGTGCGAGAAATGAAACCACGGGCCACAAGGAACCTAGGATTTGGCTCATGTTGAGAAATTCAAGCTGCTTCCTCTTTGTACTGTATGTGTATTGGTGAAGATATGATCGTGATGAAGGTTGGCAAGCAAAGTTGGCAGTTCACCAGTAACCAGGACGAAGGAACACACCTGAAGAACACACCTGGCACAGCTCAACCTGCCCAGCAGGTATCACACCACAACAACTCATCTCCGGCTCTCAGACTGGCAGGAACACATGCAGCTCCAGCAGGTGTGTAACTTCCCACGGACTCAACCTGGAGAGGAGGGAAAGAACCTCTAAAAGCGTGGGTGTGCAACTTCAGGCTTTCATGAACCCACTGAAAATTACCTGGTGTTTAATTTACAGTACGTTTTCATTTAAAAATGAAACGGAAATGACTTGTGTTTGCATCAACACAATATATTGTTCAGGCTCAAATCCAAAGATTTTTTTTTCTTTTCAGTTTTCCTTATACAAAGATCTTTTGGACAGTGTGATATGTATCAGTTTACAAAGCAATCTACGCGAGCCTCAGTCTACATCACTTTAGGGATTTTAGAGATGTATACGGACATCTCCAAAGTAAATAGACACCCCTCATTACGTTTTATCGATGCGGACACCACCTGGTGCTTCAAACTTGTAAATAAATATATGACTATTTTTCAGTACAGATTGCAGGATATTAATTGTTTAGGGCAACTAGTCATGCGATGAACACCGAAAGCAAAAGAGTTGTGTGATTTTCAAAGAGTTTGTATTGTGGGTCAGTCTAAGGGTGGACTTAGCCAGCGTATGATTGCACAAAACCTCGGGATTTCTCTTGTTCCAGTTAAAAGACTGATTGTACAATTCAAAAGCAAAGGAAAGGAATCAACAGCATCCTGCTCAGGTCGACCTGGGCCCTCGGACAGGTGTCTTCGGGCTGTCAAGGGGATTGTTGAAAAAAATCCCCGTTGTAAGGCCGCTGATGTAGCAGAGAGACTCCAAGTGAGTCAGACAACTTCTGTGAGGGATCTCCATCAACTTGCCTATGATGGCCGAGCAGCTAGACGGAAGTTTCTAGAAAAGTTTTTCTCAAAAATGATGGTGTCTATGTACTTTTGAGATGTCTGTGTCGTATATATAAATAGTGCAGTTCAATTAATAGCCAGTATGTGGCAGTGTGTGACTTATTAAAAGTGCAGAATGGATGGGTTATGCAGCTCAGGAGCTTTGGTTTGAGAAATGAGCGTCACACTGATAAGTGTCCTGTGGACCATAACGGAGCTCAAATGAGTATTCCAATTAAATTCAACCTCGTCACACAAGAAATCTGATATCCGACTTTTAGCTTGTATTTGAGCTAAAGCTATTGAAATTACAATTACATTTCCAATTCATTTCCTGTTTGCTATCTTTTGTGTGACTATAAACCAACATACCTGTCTGAGAAATGACCCGATTTTCCACGGGTCGTTTAATAGTTCCCTGTACCCGCCTGCCATTAACCCAGTGTTTAACCACTGGCACTGCATTCATTGGACATCAAAAAAGTCTTTTCATAAAGAACGCAGGAAAACCTGAAGATCAAAGTGCAAAACAACTTTATCGAAAACCTGCACTATGAGCCATAATGCGCATGCAGTTCTGGAGGATGCGGTGTGGTTTATTTGGTGGAATCTGCTCATTCAGGCCTCCCACTGAGGAACCGTTCTTCTTATTAGTCCATTCCCTCACGAGGACTCTTCTGTTCCTAAGAGGCATCGATGCTAGGCGTTTCTTCCATTCTCCAATCCAGCTCCAGTTGGATTCCAAGATCATGTCTTTGTCGCGGCTCTTCATGCTTTGGGATCTCCTTATATTGCTCCTGATCAGCATTTTAAGTGGTAAGTCCGCAGGATTTTTGTGAACTTTATGATTAGTTCGATTAGGATGTTTGTAATGCACTGGCACACCGATGTCTAATGCATGAGGTTACCAAGTCCTGCTCATGCAGTGTAATGGAAAAAGAAGCAAAAACTGGGCTTTTTGTAAGGTATAAAACACTCAAGAAAATGCTGATACACTGGTTGTTGTTGTTGTTTTTTTTTTCAATAAATGGCATGGCCAGACGTGTTTTATTTCTTTCATGCCACAGCAATTCACCAACAATTTGTTTTTTTTTAAATTGATTAAAGAATGACACATTGCACCTTTTACACACTTGTAGTTACATTTAAAGTCTACAAGTTTGTTCCTCATATCATTCCCTTCCTAGCCTCTTTTTAACCTGTCTTTCTTAAAGTAAATAAAAGAAATATACATCATGTTGTCTAGAAGCAGAAAAAGCCCAAGCTTCTCTGGAGAGCTGAAAAGAGCTGATACTGGAGACTCCTTCCAAAAAAAAAACAAACAAAAAAACCCCACGTAAAATAGACATTTCCTTCCTGAGAAATTTCCACCATATCAATGACTAGGTGCTTTTCATGGAGAAACAATGACAAAATGCAGAGAACACAAACAAGGACACATCGAAAGGAACTCTTTGAATTAATCAACGACTACTGATTGAGCAGAATCAAGATTACGACAGCCCTGTGGTGAATCCTGATCATTCCTTCACTGTTTTTAAAACTAGGAGACGGCCAAAAAATGCACCAGGGACAACTTTGCAAGTCCACTTGCTCAGGTGAGGCTGAATGTTCAGGAAAAAAAAGAAAAGGGAAATTCGAAACAGGTTATTTGCGCACATTGAGCGTTTTTGTGGTCCGGTTTCAGTGTCGTGGAACATGCAGAAGGGTCAGAGACATACATACAGGTACAGCACCACGGTCACCAGCTCCATGAAGGGACCCACGTCAGGAGGAAGCCAACTGGCTTTCGACTGTGTGGTCGACGTCGACACGTTTCCAGGATGCCCGGATATGCTTTTACGTGTATGTATGATGCATTTATTTATTTATGTATTTATTCATTTTAAAGAAAAATTGCAACCTTGTGTTAGACCTTCCGAATAATTATGAAACATCAGACAATAAATGGACCCCCCCCCCATATCAGAATTATAAGTGGTTGTCTGATTTGTATTTATCTAGACCAAATGCTTAATTAAAGGAAAAAATATCAATAGGCGTAACTGTTCAGAGTTGATTATGAATAAGCTTAACCCTTTATTGGGTGAAGAACCGTTTTTGGCAAGTTTATATATTTATATGTGTTTTTCTTATATTTTTTTCAATATAAATTCAGTTTATGGAAAATCTTATCCTATACCGGCTATATATGGTAACTCTACTGACCTTGATCTTCAACATAAAAATGAAAAAATAAATTATTTCTTGTAATATCCTCCAATAACTTTCTAGGGATGAAATTTTGAATTTCCAACTATTTCAATTAGTGACCTATAAAGGGTGTAGACTAGTGTATGATTCATATTGTATGATATGATGTCTGCGGCGATTCTGAAATGCCTTTTCAACAATTACACACATTTTTAATTATTTTAACAGTGTAAGTTTTTCCTATGGAAACGGTACCATTATAGAACAAGTGCATTCATAATTTATAAACTTGTGATTTGATCCACAGCCAAACTGTAGCTACTGCCCCGGCTGCTGTTATTAGAAAAGTAATCAGCAATTTCATTCCGACCAATCAGAATCAAGCTCTTTAGCTTAGTTGTTCACTTTCACGAGAGATTTGTACGAACTTCAATGCATTTTTTTTCTCTCCCTTTAATGCTTTAAACATCTGTAGCTGAGGAATCCCCAAATTAAGCAAAGCTCGCCGAAAAAGGAGAACTCTGTGCTACGCTTGAAAAACATACGGTAAATCAGACTAAATGTCTTTCTATGTTATTCTTTTATCAAGCTCAAGTCTATCGAGTGTAACCGAATTATTTCCTTTCTTGCCTGACACTACAACACCTCTTCACGCAGCTGGAACTCATTATTATTGTTGACCATAATAATGAGGTCCTCATTGTCAATATACAGCTCTGAATCGCTTTGGGTATCCTCCAAATAGCTTCTCGGTTTCCCCGCAGTCGTGTCATCCAGAACGAGACGCTAACGCTCCATCTGGTGTTTTGGTTTTGGTAGAGAGGCGCTAGAGAAGAAGCCCCTGCGGTTCCTGCTTCAGGGGGGAAAGGTCACAGCCTTGTGCCCACAGGGAACCGAACAGGTGTGGGCTCTGAACATCAAGAGAGCCATACTGAGCATGCTCCAGACCTCCCACTCCGGACGGGTCAGAGAGCTTGTGAAAGAGGTGAGGACCTTCTCAACAAGTACTCGTGTAAAGAAAACAGGGATTTGAAGCTGTGCTTCATTGTAGTGTATGCATCAATTGGTTGAAGAGCATCAATCTCTAGCCAGTTTCACTAGTAGAATGTAAGCTCTAGCCTAGGGTAGTCTAGTCTCAACATAAATAGCTTTCTTGGTTACATTGGATTGTGTGTCTGATTCTGGCTGGTGATGGCAAATTGTGTCATCTAATGACTTTCTATGCAAACAACTTTAGACCACGAATTATGGTAGAACATATGTTGAGCTGGTGCTCTACTTGGTCTTGGTGGTTGGTTTTAAGTCTATTAACTATTTCATTCTCACAGACTGATATATATGGGACGTGCGTCAGTTCCTATGAGCTGAAGGCCACTTCACTAGTGAAGACGCGGCATCTGAAGCAATGCCTCCAAGACAGAGTGAACGATTTCTTGTGGAATTCTGCGCCTCTAAAAGAGGACAGGGTAGGTCCTTTCAGTGATGTGCAAACGATCTTCATTTTGTATCCCAAGCACTTGGAATTTGTCTCGAAAAATGGTTATTCTCTTATCAGACAGTGAACGCCAGCCTCAGATGTACCCAGCTCTACGGCACAACCATGATGGACAAGGTGAACTGCACTGAAACGGTCGAACTTATGCCCTTGTCAGGGTCTCTAGATATGGCCCAGACCAGCACCATCTCAACCCTGACTCTTTTAAGAACTCTGGATGGGACACAAGTAGATTCAGGTGGAGTGAGAAGTCAAAAATGGGTTAATACGACAGGAATTTCTCATATCTCTGACGACATATAGAGGGAGGTTTTCTCTCCATTTTCTCTCAGGGTTGTATGACGAAGGATCTTTGACTGATTTGGAATTCGACACGGAAGCCGTGAGCCCAAGCCAAAGAGGATTGCGCTCAGTTCAGGAGGTTTCGAGCACAGTGAGGAGGCTTTGCGCTCACTCAGCAGACCAGCAACAGGTCAGATCTCAGCATTTATTCCACAGCATTTAACTTACTCGTACATGATGTACTCATACATAGGGTGTGCTCACATATTTACCATTTAGTCCATTTCAGCTGTGTTTTCCTGTCCTGGGCATGCTACAGATTGCATTGAGAATGCAGTTTGACTGAATCAACCCAACTGCAGGAAGCGAACAAAATGTGCCACATATATACCTGTATATATAATTGTTTTCAGGGGTTTTTTTTTTGTTTTTGTTTGTTTGTTTTTTTTAATCCAGGGCTGTAGTGCTGCTTACGAAATGTCATGTATTTTGGATATTTAGTATGAAGAATAAAAAAGAAATTTATGTGCTGGATGACGTGATGAACAAAATGCATTAGACTTGTTGGTTTATATGATTACCCCATTTATTGAGTGCTAGAGATTTGATCATGATCAAATTCTATGCATATATATATTTACCTTTTTTTTGTTTTGTTTTTTTGCTTTTTGTTTCAGTTAATGTGTATTGTGAAACAAAACCAAGCTAAAGAGCAAACAAACAAACAAAAAAAAGCCTAAATTTTGCTCTCATTGGACTTCACAAAACGACTAATTATGACCTTAATGATTTCCAGTTTTTCTGCTCTTTTTTTTTTGGGACCCAGCAATCAGATCTGTTTCTGAGTTTGGCCCTCCAGTTGCGAACTTTGACACTCCAACAGCTGAATGATGTCTGGCAGGAGGTCTCCTTTAAATGCCTTGATGATTGGTCAGTCTTTCCCAAAGTTCTTACTGTGAAGCTCTTAGGAATCTGTCAGCTGATTAAACTCACAACTTTCCTTTGGTCATCATAGGCAGCCTTTGCTAGAGGCACTGCCAGCATGTGGCTCTGAAGCATGCATCCAGTTCACGGCAAACCTCATCCTCAACAAAGAGATCGGACAGGATCATATCATCGCCTTCCTTAGTAGCGTCACATTTACCTCCCACCCCACCCCATCAATGATCAGCGACATCGGCGTATGTTCTCCTTCTGCTGAAGAAGAAATAAAAAGAATTGCACCTGCTATCCAGTATTACTTAATTTACCATTGTTTTCCATTTCCTTCCTCAGTCTCTGTTGAAATTCCCTCCAATTCGTCCAAAGGCTTTACTTGCTGTTTCATCGCTTGTCCGCCGACTCTGCCAAAGGGAACGGACTCCATGTAGTCAGATCCCTGAGGTCCAACAGCTTGTGCAGGTTCTGAAGGAGGATCTAGGACAGACCTATGGAGGGCAAAAACCCTCATCCATCACACAGGTACAGTTATAAGAATGTTGTGTTGTGGAATGATGAAGGATGGTGTATTGAATCAACTGAGTCCAGTGTTCAACTTTCTTTTGCAGCTGCTACATGTTTTGAAAGCAGTGGAGAACATAGGTCTGCCTGAATTCATCCCTCAACTGAAACTGTGCATTCACAACTTCTCGGCACCGGTAGAGCTTCGATTAGCTGCTGTACAAGCTTTCAGACATATCCCATGCCATAGAAAGGTATCTCTCTCTCTCTCTCTCTCTCTCTCTCTCTCATATATATATATATATATAGACCATCAATTATCTGTTTACTTTAACCAGTCCTAGCTTTTTTTCCCAGTTCCCCAAGTGCCAATTCCTAACCCCAAGCAACCAATCAGAAAGGTGAAGGCTTGGACTTGATTCCTCAACATGTGAAACCACGGCATCTTTTTTAAATGTCAATAGGAGGAATGCATAAGCTAACTGATAGCCACAATTGCCTATTGATTGACAGGGGAGAGACAGTAATGACATGAGCATGGCCAGTTCAGCTCTCTTGGACTACCACCCACAGTTGGCTGCAGCATTGTTTGGGTTGAAGCTCATTATTTCCCGAAAATTAAAAAAAAAAAATCAATTTGATCTAGCTGGTACACCATTTTGGTCAGCTAGTAAGTTATTTTCCAGTTTCCATATTGCTTGACTAAATCGATGTATACATGTTTAAGGTTATTTGGCTATCTTGCTTGAGAAAAAGCTGAATTAGTATAAGTAATTCAAAAACTATTGGTGGTCTACCGCCTTGACAACAGGTCAGCCTGTCTGTTTTGGTCTAGCTGTTCAAATTGAGCTGTTGAATTCAACAAATTTCTATACAGTGACAGAGGCACCAATGTTGTTTGTCTGACTTTAGAGAGGCGTTCTGGCTTGGGCGTACCAGCAGCCTCATGAGGATGTGGAGATTAGGATCGCTGCGTATAAGCAACTCATGAACTGTCCTGACCAAGAAGTGTTCAGAATTGTAAAAGACACCTTAAGCAATGAGACATCTACCCAAGGTACGAGTGGTCAGCGTGATCCTGGACAGGGCAATTAAACTGAAATTTTGAAGGTCCAGCTACATAAACTAAGGTTCAGTAAGTAACATGACTAGATTGTGATGACCCAGTTACCTTTCCCTGCTTAACAGTTAGCCATTAGTTCATGGCTGCAAATTGAGACGCACATACATTTGAGATCATTTTTTGTTTTGTATTGGTGTTTCACTGTTACCATTTTGGTAAGTGCCACGGACTCTCTTTTAAACTTAACCAAGAAAAAAAAATACATGCTTCCCTGTCATACATTGATTGGTTCTTTTCTGGGACCAGATCCACACTGGACCATCCCAACTGATAATCCTTGATCTAAGATATCTAAGACAAATGTTTGCTGAAAATAAAGCTTCCTTTTTTACGTACTTTCTGTCAAAACTATTTCATCTTGTTCAACATGAAGTGAATTTAGATGCATACGTTCGGATTTTTTGCTTTAGTTGGGTCTTTTGTCTGGAGCCACCTCTTTAACATCCAGAAAACAGAAGACCCTCTGAAGAGAGATCTAATGAAGTCATTGCCACATGACATCATCAGTAAAGACTTTGAGGCCGAACCATGGAAGTATTCATCACACATGGACTTTACAATGGATAATGGTAAATCATGGTCCTCTTTGTAGGCTGTGTGTTTACGGGTGTACATTTTGCAGGTTAATTACCATTTGTTGTGTTATGACCTAATCTGCCGTCCATTTGGGTTTGAAAGGAGCAGCCATCTTTAACACCGAGGGAGCTCTGGTTTTCTCCCCAGTATCCTTTCTGCCACGTTCTGCAATGGCCAATCTGACAGCTCACATCTTGGGAAGGTCATTTAATATTTTAGAGGTAGCAAAATCATATCTATTTTATATAATTTACTGTATAAGTATATTAATGAATAGCATTGTAAGACTCCTGAATGACTATGTTGTGTTTAGGTTTCTTTCAGGATGGAAAATGCAGAACCTTTTCTGTGGAGCATGTTTGAAGGTCAGAGTGCTTCTAGTAATAAAGGTCCTGCAAATCCAATACAATCTACATCACAGGGGAAGAAAAAGCAGAAAAGAAATGAGGGCAGGTGGTCTAGCCAACAAGAAAGTGCAAATCAGAATGAGGATTGCAAGTCTAACATTTTGAGTCCTTTCAAAGCTAAGGTGAGGGATCAGCGTGAGGTGATTTGTTGACTGTTTTTCATTACACATCAGGAATGACTAGGTTGTTGGTTTAAGTTCACAGGAAAGAGGAAAAGCCAGAGCGAGTTTCAGTGTTGGATTAACGTGAAGATGTTTGGTAATGACCTCACGTTCATGACCTGCAACGAACTCCTTGGCAAACTGAGAGAGTTATCTCTAAGTGTAGCTGGTTTCACTGTAAAGCTTCTGAAGGTAAGAAAATGCCTGTTCAAGGTTTGATCGTTACATTTCAACAAAAAAAATGTCATGACTATCTTCTCCATCTTAGGGTCAGGAGGTTAGGATAAACCAAAGGGCAATTGTGCTGGCAGAAGAACTGGTCTTACCATCACTTTCTGGGTTGCCTATCAAGCTGAACATCAACATGTCCTCTTTCTACTCACTCTGGATGAGGGGTAGTGCTAATTTTAGGGATTGGTCTCAGTTCTCCCTGGCTGGTTATGTTAAACCAAAGTAAGCTCTTAGACTTTCTAGTTTCTAAAAATTTCCTAAGTTGTCTGAGTTTGGATGGCATGTCTTCTTCGTTTTTTGTGGTTGTCCTTTCCACCAGGACATTTGTTGGCATCTCAGCAAGAATGGGAGTAGATGGAGCCTTTGGTCGAGTTGGACTGGAGTGGGTCTCCCAACTCAGAACATCCACCAGCTTGGATGGAGGCATATATGTGCACAATGGGCAAAGTCTGAAGATGGTTCTCAACACACCTGAGGATGTTATGGATATTTTGTCCTTTAGGTCTGAAAGCTTCTATGTGAAGAATGTAAAAAAAAAATGTTGGCTAAACTATAGTGGACCACTAATGCCTTTCTTGAAACAGTTTCAGAACGTATCGTGTAAGTGGGGAAAGTAGAGACGAGCTTACACCAAGGAACCTCAAAGAGAAGACTACCTGTTCTCCCAAAACATGTACTCATCATAGTTTTAAAAAATCAGTTTACCTTTTACCAATCTACCTTTTCCTGAAATGAAATGCAGTAAATCAACTGTTTCCTACTTGTCAAGGGTCAAAGATGCTTGGATGGCAATTATGCACTGACGCCACCTACCCCGTGCTGCTGATAGGAAAAGGTTTTCCTCCTCCTGGCCCAATAGTCTTTAGTTTGAGGCTCCAAAAACTGGACAGAGTCCTTCAAAAGTACCTTTTAGAAGCAGTTTATGCTTTTGTTCATCAGGTAGGCATTTCAGTGGGTCTGTATTGCTGAAGATCCAATTGAATATTTCCTGTAATATTTTATTTGTAATTTCCTTTGTTTTTTTTTTTGTTTTTTTTTCAATCTATCAGCAAAACTCGTGGATCCCACGTGAAGCCAACCTCCTCATCTTCCTTGGAACCCCACAATCCACTATACCCCGAGATGTGTCTTTGGACTTCACGCTCAGTCCTCAGAGACTAATTCTGAAAATTGTTCACCCTTTGAAAACCATTCTTATTCAAGGTTACTCATATGAATAAACACATTACGCATACTGTATATTATCTGTATAATCAGCATCGATCCTTATGCACAATGGTCCTACCAGAATGCCGGCGTTTCTCATCTTGTACTCTTGTTCCCAGGGCAATTTGATGAACCGAATGGTCAAAAGTCGGGCAGAGCTGAAATACTTATAGATGACAAGTATCATTATTACCTAAAGGTAATAAAATTGAATGTTCAAAGGAGACCAATGTACAGTATTTCATTAGAGGAAAACTTTGGCATGTAATATATTGTTTATGTATCACCTACTCCTCATGTACTTCAGGGATTGATAGAGACTCTGAGACTGAGTCTTCCATCAGAAAAGAGAACGCAATACCAGCTGGAGGCCAAGTTTGCAGCAGATGGGCATCCAGTCCTACTTTCTGTTAATGTTACACATGGACTCAACAGGAAGCTCAGTGTGTCTGCAAAGTTGAGAAATGTCTTCATTAAGGATGCTTCCTTTTCAGGCAAGACCTTTATTTTTGGCCAATATTAGATGTATTATGTTAAATGCACATACACTACACGTGACAATACGCTTAGAAAACAAGGTTCTCATTATATGCTAGCAGGAGCATGGACCATCTAAAGATGATCTCAACAGCAATGACAAGGCTCGTGGAAACAATAAGGCAGTAAGGAAGAGTCATGTTGAGAACTTATCAACACTGAGTGATTGGCAAGACTTTGCAATGGCAGAGAAGAATGCGTGATTTATATACACATGACCCAGAATATACAATAAATGAAGGATTAGTACCTCGTAAGTTAGTACTCAGGAGATAGGGAGGGATGGTGTTCGGAGTTGCTGTGACAGCTAGAGGAAGCTTTGGAGAACACTTTATTGTAAGGGTAACTTGGTAATTTGGGATTGTAAGATGGTAACTAAGTCACCAAGTTCTATGACGGAAGAGCCATGACTCCAATACATTCTTAAGCGAAGCATATTTTGGATCAAAAGTTCTATCTGACTTCATCCACAGTGCAGGTGGAGCGGAGGCAGGATGAAGGGAAGAGGCAGTATTCAGTGGATGCAGGGCTTCTGTTGCCTTACTTACTCAGCACCAGGATCTTTGGGCTACTTGAACACAGGGGGTTGGAGTGGACCTCTGGTTTGAGGATCAGATATGGGGTGCAAGGTTCGAAATCTAACCTTTCAACATTGCTCCTTTAAACAAATAGAGAGACGTTCGTCAACTAATTGTGTGTCTTCTCTAGATGATTCGGAAAATATGCAAGAGTGCCACATGTCTCAGAACCTGAGACATGAGGTCAAGACAGTTGAAAAGCACTATGGCACAAGAGTAGAGCATGAGCTGCAGTGTTCCCACATCACATTCATCAACCACAGGGTAACAGAATTGTTTTAGATTTTAAGGTTTTATCACAAGCTGAATATGAATAGTGATATTGTCACTGGGTTGTTCTGAATTACAGGTTCAGATCCAGCATGAAAGGAGCCCTGTTCATATCCAGTCTTCACTTGACCTGAGCTATGGCAATCAGTGGAACCAGGGTAGCAACAAGCAGAGAGTCCTCTTGAATCAGTCCCTTAGAAACCAGTCTGGAGACAGTCTCACCAGTTATGCTCTGGAGGTGAAGCCTTTTCATATCTGGCATATTTTGTTGCTGTGTACAGCTCCAAGGTCCCTTGTTCAGTCCTGACCTCAGGATGTCTGTGTGGAGTTTCTGTACCTGTTCTATGAGTGTCCATTACTAGTGTTTCCTCCAGGCTTTGTGTTTTCCTTTCACCTTACGAAAACACTGCCGGTAGGTGAAATTGGCTATGTTAAATTGCCTTTGGTTTTGAATGAATTAATGTATAAGCCTATTCCAATGTACCTGGCTCTGGATCCATTCCAACCTTGACTAGAATAAATGAATATTTTATTGATTGTCCCATGTTCATATTAAAGCGATTTCCCTCTCTAGAAGTAGTAAGCCCAGTGGTTGTCTTCACTTCTATGACATGGCTAGGTAAGATGGCTAAGTTGAAATCTTCACATTTCAGTTTAGTTTACGAGTCCCAGACAAAGGACTGAACTGCAGGACTCAGTTCCTGTACTCCCTCCAGAAGAGAAGGCAGTCCGAGATGAGCACCCATCTGAAGGTCAATTATAATGACCAGATTCCCCTAGTGGCTGGGCTTCATTGGAAGGATATGTCTGCAAAAACTTCCTTACAGAAATGGGAAGGTACTTGTCCATTATAGACATTCATGTGTTCCAAATTCATGGTAAGCATATATCAAGGTTTTCTTCTTCACTTCTTCTAACTGCAGGGTCCTTAAACATGGACACACCTTGGCTGTATTTCTACATGGCTCATAAGTTATCTCAACTCCAGCATGGCACAACCCAGTTCACTTCTGAAATTACAACCCGCAAGTTGGTTACCATTCGCAACTTGGTGTTGGATGGCCTCTACAGGGAAAGGGGCAGAGACAGAGAGGGACATTTATATTTATTCACACCAACAGTCACCTATCTAAAGGTAATCATGGGCATTTTTATGGTGGATTACAATATCCTGCATTTTATTGCACATATAGTGTTAGGAATACTGATAATCCCAGGACAGAGTTCCTTAGGTGTGTTTGCTTTGCTCCAGATTGGCGGCTACTTCGTAGCGGGAAAACGCAGAGTTAATGCCTCATGTTCCATCAGCACAGCTTGGATGCCACCCTTGAGAGGTGAGGTTTTACTCGGGAATGGAAAAGAGTTGAAGACTCTGAATATGAGCGCCAGCTATGGCAAACAGAGCCTCAACATTTCCGCAAGCCTCAACATCGTGGATAAGGTACAAAACCTATTCAAAGCATAAAAAAGGGAATTATGCTATGTAAGGCATTACATGTTTTTTTTTGAGTAATGTTGGATAATTCTTATTTCAGAAGCTGAAGAAGAAGTTCTTGACGATGACTATGACTTTGTCCAACTTAACCAGTTCTTATCTTGAGCTGGATATTGGTGGTAGAGTGGAAGAGATGAGGAAGGATATGAACTTGTTTCAAAAACGATGGGCTCTGCACTTCAGGTATTCTCTGTCTTTGGGTTCCTTATGATTTTATGGCTTGGTTATTCATTTCTGATGGGGAAATGGTACTGTTAAAGCAATAACAGAGACAATGATGTGATGTTGCTGCTTAAATTCCGATTCAAACTGCTATTTTTGTCGGTATTCCTTTCTACAGGCAACCGTTTACGTTCCTTCCACAAAATCTACACCTCCAGAATACATTCACCATCGATCTGTATAAGGGAACCTACATTCTTGAGTCAAAGCTGCTGCTCAGTGAGAACAGAAAAGCCATTCATGTGCTGACTCTTGGATTTCAACCCCAGCAATTTCAACCATATGTATGTTTAGCTATCCATACGATATTATATCTAATAATCATGCAAATCTTTAGAGACATTGGCTGAAAATTTTTGAGCTTGTCCTTCAAGACATTGTGCTTGGTCTTAGGTGTGTTCCTCTCTGATTAATTCCTTTAACTTGGAAAATGTCCCACAAGACTTGGAGATTTGCATTAGTGTCCATAGAAACCAGGTAGGCCAAAGACCAAAACATCATGCCATTATCAAGGAAGCAGCAATAGTTCATGAACATCTGTGCTACAAGAAAAACAACAAAATAGATTCCATTACAAGTTTATGCACCTTAAATAATGAATCCTACCATGTGCAAACATGACTTTAGGAAAATTTACTTCTAATGGCCATCTCTATAATTTGTAAAAAAAAAAAAAAAAAAAAAAAAAAAAAAAAAAATATATATATATTAATTTTCAGCTTGATATTGGTTTGCCATTGGCTTGAAATTAGCAATTGGCTTGTCAATTTCTTGAAAGAAGATGTAAGAGATAGTGTGCCATTATAGGAAAATAATCGACAATGGGATGTTGTGAACCCAAAGTTAATTATTTGCCTATAACGGTAATTTGCCAACACTAACATTTTTTAATCCATTGGAGAATCGTGCATTTTATCCATTCGTAGTTACTTTAATTTTCACAGAGCAGGTTAGTTCCTTCCTAGAGAAGTATAGCTCCTAGAGAGAGTTAGTTCCTAGAGACATATAACATAAAATTTTCACTGGGCTACTTCTGAAATGGTTTCAATATCATCCAACACTGTTTTTAGACTACGCAAATGCTTCACGGGAGGATGCTAATTGCTAAAAAGGAGAAGGTGCTGGTTCTCGGTCAGATCCAACTTTATGGTGAAGGTTCGTCACAGCAAGGTGTCGCAATCAAAGTCAACCTCACTCAATTGCTGGAGGTAAAACCGTAAATATATGTCTTTATTATTATTAGCCTTTGAGCTAATATATATATTGTAACTAGTTAACATATAATTGTTAGCTATTAGTGTGTTAGCTCAAAGAAATTGTTGACCCGAACCTGGATTTTGGGGTTTATAGATCAAAGTGAGTGCGAATCTGTTATCTAGTTTAATGTCTTCTGCCAAAAATAGCAAGCCGGTCATCTTGCTGATGTCTGCTATTTCCATTACAGATGAAAATTCCTTCCTTGATTACTTTTGATGGTGAAGTGATGAGAAGTTACAGGACTAGGAAAGAATTTAAATACATCACCAAAGGAAACATGGTCATCGATGATAAGGATTATGAAGTAAAAACTCTCCCCTTGCTATAGCTAAAAGTGCTAACAGCATCATTTTATGTCATATCTATTGATATTAATCTATAGAGATGTCCTAATGACACAATAAAATGCCAAAGGTGATGTTAGCGAAAATTTGTTTTCAGGCATATTTTTCACTAGAGAAGACTTCTTCTGGAAATATAAGCAGTTCTGTATATGTGCAGTCTGATGGCAAGAAAAACGCTATGCTAGATGTTTTTCTAGCTCATGCTGTACGAAAGGGCTTTCATGCAGTCGAGTTCAACCTCAGCATTCGGCAAACTTTATTTCCATTGGTCGTACCAGACCTCCACCTTCATCTCGGGGCAAACTCTTCTTCAGACAGGTAATTTAGTGTGCAGTTCCCCTTGACGGATTGATTTCTTTTATAACAGCATACTTCTTGATACTAGTCCCTATCCCATTTAACGCTATATTTGCTCTTCTCTCAGTTTTTTTGTCTTGTGTGCACTGAGAAAGAGTGACGAGACGGTTCAGGCTCAGCTGAACGCCACTCTAGCGCAAAACCCTGGACTCCGGTTGTCTCTTATAGGGGACCTTGATGTCTCACTGTCTGGTGTTTCCGTTCTGCCTCGTGTCTCCGGCTTAGCTGGGCTGCTGGAGCAGGCAAAGGGTTTGACTGAGGGTAGGCCACAGCACTCATTAAATGTAACTAAAAATGAATAAAAACGTTTGACATGCCATTCAGTTATGGATTGATTATTGAAATGAAGTATAATTTAATTTAATATGTGGGATAAGAAGAAGTAAGCGCTTTGGGATGTGTTGTTCCAGTAAAATAATCAACTTTGGGATGGTAATGCAAATGTTACATCACTCCATCATTTCCTGTGAGCACTTGACTTAATTCAGATCACTGCTGCTTTGTGTTTATGTTCTCTAGGACATCTGACGTTAACAATAGACAATGGTGTATATCATGTGGAGATGAGACACGAGAACTCTAGGTTTAAAGAGGAAGTGAACGGGTCTGAAAGCGTTTGGATTTGTGTCCTGGCTCAGGAGCGGTCGTTGTGCGTGAACGTCAGCAGGAGCTTTATACAGCATAGACAGAACGGTCTCCATGCTCAACTCGCTCACTCATTTCCTTGGCTCCTCTCAGCAGGTATTCTCACATCCATCTTCTTTGCTATTCTTATAAGCAGGTGTCGAGGATGTGCTTTTTTTTTTGCCAACTTTGACTATTGTTTATTGTGAATGTCAGGAAGAATGTCACTCTTACACTCTTTTTTTTCCATTTTGTATTTTTTTATGTTGTATTTTGTGCAATTTCGTTGGTGCAGGACTCCCTTTTACCACCAGTGCAATGGTGGATGTGAAGCAAAGTGAAGGTGGTCTGTCTGCTGAGCTTGCCCTCCATGCAGGAGCCGAAGAGCTGAAGTTCACCCTGCAGAGAAGACTGCACAACTCTACAGAAATTCCTGGGCGCTTACTGGTTTGTTGTTCTTTAAGTACAATTTCACCCCAATTTCAGTGGTGTTTCCTGATCATTGGGTTCGTTTTTCCATCGGTTCGCTTGATTCGTGGGGGTACTGACTGTCTATATTTAACGTTGGTCATTTGTTAAGGGATTAACCAGCATAACTTTGATGGCTCTTTGCTAGACCCTTGTGCTCGGGATCCGTTGGTCCCATTGTTATTTGAAGGAAATGCCTCTGATTCCATGCTCATCTCCTACAAAGAAGACAAACTGAACGTTCATTTGGCTTGTTTTAACAGGTGAACTGCATGGGGAGGATCGGTCTGGACCACCTGCTGACCTACTGCTACTCAGAGGCGCTGGATCAGTCGCTGCGGGTATGGACGGTTTCTTAGGCTAGCTGAAGCGTAGATCTGAAGCCAGCACGTTTACTTTTATATTACGTGAACCAATTCGTTATGCATCTTTAACAGATGGAAATCCAGGGTAATCTGTCAGATTCCATCCACATTCTGCCAGAAAACCAAGGAACATTTTCAATGCTAGTCAAGATCCTGGGACACCACCTAACATCCAGGTTCAGTACGACCATCTCATGGGGCAATATTTCCAAAGTTGTCATCGTTGCACAAATATCCTTACTGTTGCGTTTCTTTAATTGTAGCACTGGCCTGATGGTTAATGCTCACCACAACATCTCTTCTCTTAGACCTTATTTCCCATTTGGCTTCGACACCAAATCACAGGTAAGACAAAACCTGGAATCTGTAATTCTTTGTTAGTTTACGAAAAGTTTGAGTATGTTCGAACTCGATAACTCCCACAACTAACAGATCTTGCAGGGGGTTGAGTCTTTCCCTTGATGAATACGCAATTTTCATACAAACTTGCGACAGATTCGTCCTCTCAGTATGCTAGGCTCGGTTTTTGCAGAGTTGACATGCTTTTAGTAATACATTCTACGCTGGAAGTTTACGTTCCAAAACTTCCCGTGAAAGATGAAAATCTGTGATACATGGATGCGCACTCCTGAAACAATCCTGGAGCCGAATCCTACATAGTATGTATGTGTGTAGTACACTAGCCTAGCCTGGGCTTTTTTCTATAGAGTATAATACTGTAATTAACACCCACTTGTTCCAGACTGGATTTCAGAACCACTACAGTCGTCATAAACAACAGACGGTACTGTACCGATATAAGCAACTGGATCAAGAAACGGCTGTTTGACGAATTCCACCGTCGAAAAATCCATAAAAACAATTCGCTAGAGGTTTAGCGGATGCCGCGAAATACCAGGGGAAATACCCCAAAACGGTTTGATATATTCTAAATAGAAAGCCGTGAACAGCCAGGGACGCGAAATTTGAACCGCGATTCCAGGCGCGGGATTCCTGTATTTCCAAGTGCTTTTGCGTCTCCTTTCCTGTCCTGTCATTGGTTCGCTACCTGAATGCGTCCACCTGATCCGTGCTTGGTTCTTGAGTAGTTTCCTTATTTACAGCCCGACTGTTTCTTTCTGTCAGTGTGAATTCATTCATGTTGCTGTCTCAACGGTGATTCCTTCATGCCTTAGTATGTCGCATTTCCTGATTTGTGAGCCTCTGCTTGTGCTTTATCCCTGTTTGCATTTCTGACAAGATTTCATGTCTTGCCCTTGTACTAAATTTTCACCCTGCACTTCTTCCAAAACCTTTAAGCTGCTAGCTAATAATGCAATCCCTATACAAGTTTATGTGCATGCTCTCACATGCACTCGCAGTTTGTTAGATTCTTTATTTACCTTTGTAAATCAGTGCCTTCTGTACGTATTCTGACATGTATCTATGCAGGCCACTGACACCACGCTTGTGTGTTCATACAGCTGAATCGATCATCTTCTTCGATTAAGGCAGCGGCAGAGTTAGAGATAGACAACCGTGCGATGCGTTTAAAAGGGCAGGCATCACAGACGAAGCTTGGATTCAAGCAGGTGTTCGAGCTGTACCACTCTTTCCCTCAGGTACGCGTGAAATTCTCAAGCATTAGCGATGCATCTATGAATGATTCGTTTAATAACCGCTGTTGTTCAATGGGTGGAATGAGAACCCCGTTATGACTACGTGTAATGTATGTCCTTGATTATTTCTGTACAGTTGACGTCAGTTCCCAGAAGTCTTTTCGTAAAGGCAGGGTATGTGGGGCGCAACGGCTCGCACGTCCTCACACACCTCACCCAGTGGTTGGATGAAAGCTCACCTGCACCTACAGGGTTACAAGAATGGAAATCGAGACAGATAGGTACCAGGGCTATTATTAAGCAAGGAATAAAACACTGCTGTCATAAAAAATAAATAAAAACAAATCTGGGGTGGTATGACGTGACCTGAGTTTCTGAGTGAAGCAGAGCTGTCTGTTTTTCAGTAACAGCACATTCTGAAGTGTTTTATTCCTCTTATTTCATAGTGGTTTCTGTTCAATTCAATTCAATTCAATTCAATTTTATTTATATAGCGCGTTTAACAATGGACATTGTCACAAAGCAGCTTCACAGTATATCTATAAACATATCTACAAGTGCACACACACATATATATACAACTGTATATATATGGGGCAGGTGGTACCTTGGCCTACTGATCGGAAGGTTGGGAGTTCAAATCCAAGCACCGCCAAGCTGGGTCCTTGAGCAAGGCCCTTAACCTGCAACTGCTCAGTTGTATAAAGTGAAATAAATGTAAGTCGCTCTGGATAAGAGCATCTGCCAAATGACAATAAAAAAAAAAAAAGCATGAGGACTGCTGATGTGGTTCATTCCTTCGACGATAAACACGAATCCGTCCATCACCCCTGGTGAGACAAAACCGTGACTCATCAGTGAAGAGCAC
>JAQLOM010000001.1:21101248-21114968 GCA_030068315.1 Chrysichthys thysi
TTTTGAATTGTACAATCACTCTGTTGACTGGAACAAGAGGAATCCCAAGGTTTTGTGCAATCACACACTGGCTAAGTCCATCCTCAGACTGACCCACAATACAAACTCTTTGAAAATCCCACAACTCTATTGTGTCTGGTGTTCGCTGCCTGGCTAGTCGCTCTAAACAATTATTCATATCCAGTAATCTGAAATGAAAAATAATATATTAACAAATTTGAAGCACCAGGCGGTGTCCGCATAGATAAAACTTAACGAGGGGGGTGTCTGTTTACGTTTGAGATGTTTGTGTATATAGCAGGCATGCTAGCTTTTATGTCTTTTTTATGCTAATGTAGCTAGCTATCGAAACATCTAACTGGCTATGTTATGAAACTGTACACAAACCTAACCTAGTGGAAAAACCACAAGTGAACTAACCTTTCAGTAGATTATTTATTAGGTACCTTTTAACTTTGTCATAAAATTCTCAGAAGTAAAATCAGCTGCAATGGTTTCTTAGTCATCCGTGGGGTTTGATGGAACAGTGTTTAAGTGCTCTGCAGCTGAGCAAAACAAAAAAAGAAGAAGAAAACATCATCCAGACAGAGAATACTATAAAAGAGACTGCTTAAACGAAAACAGTAAAACATCCAAACTACAGGTAGGAATCAAAACAAACCATGCTAATAGATTAACAGGCAATCAAATCTGAACATCGAACCAAGGACACCCCGAGGGCTGAGGTGAACATGGGCTACATACGTGAAAACATACACAAAGTGCACCTGGAGCTAATAATTACAAGTCAGGGAAAGTAAACACCTACAGGTGGAGGACACGAGGGCAGACGTAACAATCAGACTAGAGACAAAACAAATGTTGAAAACCTGAGCAGACCAAGACATATGCAAGAGCAAGGTGAAAAACGGGCTACAGACGAAGCATTAACCAAAGCAGGAAATGATTTTGGCAGAGTTAGTGAAGCTGTGACAAAATGTTGGAGGCAAAATGACGTTTTTATTAGACATCAGGTTTCAAAAGTTAACACTCTGCAAATGATGAGAGCTAAAAACTCAGAGATAGCAACATTTCCCAGCTTGACATCCAACCGGAAGATATGTTTTCAGGTAAACCATTAGCTTGATTATTGAGCAAGTTTAGCTAGCCAGATGTTTTTTTGTTCTACAGTGTGAAAATTCGGTATTTCGTCTATTAGTGATTGGTTGTTGATATCTGAAAAAGATCTAGGGTCGTTTCTTAGGTGCATCTTTGATAGATCGTTAACTGTGACCTAGAAAAATGCATTAAGCTAAGCTAGTTAGCTAGGAAGTTACTGAAACCCTAACAGGATTTGGCTAAGTTAGTTAGCCAGCTAATGTTAGCTTGTTTTTTTTTTTACACGTACACTTTGGAATAGCTCGTTTGGTTAGTTACAATTCTTCAATTCCAAAATGCGTCCTTAGATGTCAAACATTTTCCCATTACTTGCGTTAAGTGAGCTGTTATAGCAATCCTTGAAGTCCGTTCACTCTTGAGTTTAGAATGTTTATGAGCTAAAAACTTGAATTGCTAAAAGAAAAGAAAAAAAGAAAGATACAAAAAGACGAGAACGCTATTGTGTGTAAATACGTTTAAAAAAAAAAAAACTAATGTAAAATATGCAATTGTGTAAGAAATAAGGGTTACTTGGCAATGGAAAAGAAGAGAAAATGCAGGAGCTTGGATTTATTATTGAACCATGTTGTCTGTTTTTTGGCCCTGGAGGGCTGTGGTATGGTCAGGAGTTGAACTCGCACTTCATAATTTTAAGAAATAAGTTATAAGTCATGCACATTTGTTATTTATATGATGCCAGGCTTAAATGTGCTCGCGTGTTTTTTTTTGTTTGTTTTTTGGGTTTTTTTTTTACTCAAGCATATTGTATGTTTTTGTTTAAAAAAAAAATAAAAAATAAAAAAAAAAGGTCAGTACGAAATAATTAACGACCATTAAAACTGAGTCGGTCCCAAAACAGCTACGGCATTCCTCAGGGAGCAATCTTAGGAACAGTGGAGTACTTTATGGCAGATTGGATTTAAAAGCAGAGGCATAAATCTTTATGTCAAATTTTAGTGTAGTCTTGTATTCATCAGCTTTCTTGGCGTGCTTTATGCAGCGCAAAAAAAAAAGGTGTTCTGTCTTTAGCACACAAAATTGACTCATTTTTGGAGAAGAGTAATTTGGCATTCGGGACAAAGATAAGGACGAGATTGAAAACAGCTTCTGACACTGCCGTGGTGTTCGTTGGTTGCATTAAAATTGCTGGGCTACTAATTGAACCGCACAGCAAGTGCTAATTGCAGATTGCAGATGAACACCGTGCTATTCCATGCTCTCGTCAATGCGTGCCATTGTTGTAGCTTTTACGTCGTAACTGTCTGCCAAGTATCTCTGGAGAAGAGAAGGAGCTTTTGAAACGCCACCTGCTTGTTCTTTGCTGCGCTGGAAACGATCATCTTAAGGCATGTGAAGTTTAGTTCTAGGTCAGCTGTGGATTTGGAGGTATTGCATAGAAGCCTCTGGATCCTGAACCCACGTGCATACAAAGGTTTTTAAAGTAAATTCGCAGCCTGAAAGACATTAAAGATGTTTATGTTGAAATATTTGAGATAAGTTTCGCGATTGTGGTGTGGTTGTGTTTTGTTTTTTTTTAGTTGGTGCTATATACCCGTTATTCCCAAGAAAAATTGTAGCGGTTGTGTGTCACAACTGATCTTGTGAGCGCAGTTCAGTGGCATTTAATTGGAGACAAAAACAACCCCAAACATCAGGATCGTAGTCAAGAACGCCACTGTATAGTCCAAATGAAAGCGGGACCAAGAAATCATCAAATCCTTCTCAAGCCTTTCACATATTTGGCTTCATCAGTGCAATGAGCCAGTAATTAGGCTGTTTTCTAGAACAAGGAATTACTTTTGTCAAACTTTTTGCATGGGACAAGAAAAAAAAATCATGATCGTTTCGACAACATAACAACATTATTTTACAAGCTCCCCGTTTAGGCCAAAACCATATTCAGCGAGACCCATGCCCAAGACGGAGACGTATCCAAATACAAACGGTAATAACTCAGAGACGAGTCCAAGTCAATATAGAAAACATGTTGAGATTGGACTCAAGTCCAAGAGTTCCTCCGAAAAACAAAAGAGCATGAGCTTCTCTTCTTACACGCCATTTTTCGATGTCACTCAACATCGCATTAATGAGAAATTCAGCGTCGAAGCGATGGAGATGTTGATGCTAGATTTCAGAAATGCTGTGTTCTCCAGAGTACAATGCAGAGAGTATGGCAGAGACTCGGCTCGGCTAGTTAGCGAACTACCAGATGATGAGCTGTGATGGTGTTGGTGGTGGTGTTAGCATGAACTTGTGAGCTTTGGAAATGAGGTTGAAGAGGTGGACAGGGTGACGGACTAAAGCACTGCTGCATCACTCTGCTTACGTAGAGATGAAGAAAGGGCTGAGTCCCACTGCTGCCACTTTCAACATGCAGTCCAGTGGCATTGTGGGTAAAATGTGGGAGGGTGTGTAATCCTCTTGTTTGGAAAATAATCAATGACTATGTGGTGTTATGCACATAATGTAGCTTTGGAGCTATTGTTACACCCCAGTGTTTCCTCCACAGCACATCTTAAACTTATCACTTCATTCCTCCTATACAACAGTAATTTTTCAAAAAACATCAAAGACGCATCATAGTTTTAAATGTTTATAGTCGCCCGTAGCGGAAAAACGTGCTGACTGTTACAAAAGCGCTGACACTGGAGACTCCTTCCGTAACCGTTCAATAAACATCTCCTTACAGAAAACTCTGACGTATGAAACTCTGCACATATTATTTTTTGTTTAATGGCAGCATTGAAAATCTGCGTATTCCCTGAATAAGTTTTTCCTATGGAAACGTATTAATATAAACCTTAATAGCAATTAAATTCATAAACACACACACACACACACGGGCATGCAAAATCACTCCAATACGGTCAAGCCCTCGTGAAAAGACAATAAAACAGACGTCTCAGTGTCCACTCCAGATGTTCTCTTCTAAAAATGTGCTATTTGGCAATTTTAGAGGTAAAAAGGCACCGCTCAGGATCTGCCTTCTGTAACATCTAAGACTCCATCACTTCTCGCCTTGTAAATAGTCCTGATCTTTCTCCTCAAGGCTGTTCAGACCACTCCAACATATTTCTGTCGAAAAGAGAGAGAGAGAGAGAGAGAGAGAGAGAGAGAGAGAGAGAGAGAGAGAGAGAGAGAGAACAGTCGTGGCTTGTAAATATCACCAGAGACCATTTTCGCTCCAGGTGTTTAGATCTGTTGATATTTTGATCTCATTTCCATGATGCCAAGTCTGTCCTTGCAGAATGCAGATGATGGATGTTCTAATCCTGGTCCTTGAGATGTGTAGATGTGGGGAAGGTTGCACGTTCGCTGTCTTCTGAGGCTGAACCGCTCCAGCAAGCCGCGTAGCTTCTCTTCGCCGACTGGAGCTCTGAACTGGAGAGGCAAAGTAACATGATTTGTGTTTTCTAGGACAGAACTGTCCATAATAAAGACATGTTAAAGTACCACATGTTAAAGGGAGAGAAAGGGAGTTCCACCCTGAACCACTCTCACTCTTGCTGGCGGCAATTTTGAGGTTTAGGTTAAATTTTGTTCATTGACAAGTTGGTCTATTTATATATGAGGGAGAATCAAAAGGTAAAGGCAATTTTTAAATCACACAAAAACCCGAGCAGCAAAATACAAAGCACAGAGTGGAGACATCCATCTTCTCTAGTGAAGAAGAAATCCAAAAGTCAGTCCTCCCTCAAAAAAATCACATTAACGTTCTTTTGGGACATGAAGGTTCCTATTCTGGTGCATTTCCAAGCGTGTGGGCGAACAGTGAACAGTGCAAATTCCTGTGCATTGCTGTGAAATGAACTTCAACCTGCAATCCGCAGCAAAAGAAGAGGAATGCTGTCCAAAACAGTCTCACTACACTATGACAATGCACGTCCTCATACAGCAGCAGAGACAGTAGAGACAGTGCCACGGGTCGGGTTCTGACGTCTCCCACGTCCTCCTTACAGCCCGGATCTGATGCCGAGCCATTATCACATCTTCGGTCCCCTGAAGGAGGCGCCGCGCGGTCGCAGATTCACCTCTGAAGATGAAGTAAAGGAAGCGGGGCTCACCTGGCTTCGGGAGCAGAAGAAAAACTTCTTCTCTGCAGGAATCCAGGAGCTCGATGAACGATGCGACAAATGCGTCGCCTTGTCCAGGGACTATGTGCAAACATGATGTGTTCAGGTTCTCACAGTGACTACTGTTAAAGCCAGTAAATGTATTTTGCCTTTACTTTTTGATTCTCCCACATAATCGGTATTTGTGTTCATTTATTCAAATATGTGCACTTGCTAAAGATTTTTGACTCTGCTATATTCCAGACCAACGAACGAAAGAATGTTCTTAGGAGAACGTTTACAGCCCTACACGCCCCTTAGCTACCGTTTTTTTAATATGTTTGTTTGGGGTTTTTTTTGGCTTGTCTAATAATGCATAGGGTGAAACGAAACTGATGCAAGGACAAAACAAACCAAACGTATGAATTTTGCTCCGATTCAGACTGCAGACACAACAAACAGACTACGTGTGAATGTTTTTTGTTTATTCATCAGAGAAGTGTTTCATTGTGTACAATTTGTATTTGATTTGTCTTGGTTTTTTTTTATATTAAGTCTTATTGTTCATTTTATTTATTACTTTATTATATTATTATTTTTGTTGTTGTTGCTATTATTATTATTATTACTATTGTTGTTATTAATAATAATAATATAATAATAATATTAATAATAATAATCTTTTTACTCTTAGCTATAGCTTAAGCAGTGAAATTAATCAGCCACAAAATAACCACATATCAGAATTAAACTGGGTAAATTCATTTCCTAGTGGTTCGCCATCTTCCTCTTAGGCAACCGAGAGCATTTGGAGATACTGAGGCATGTTCATCTGGGTGTGTGTGTGTGTTTTATCCACACAGCATGAAATAGTAATATTTTATGGGTCAGCTGTAAAAAAACAGCAGTCTCTTTCCACTCCCTATTGCGAAGCCTTAAACCCCAGGCCTTAAGCCTGAGGAATAAGAGTGTTTACTTGAAAAAATACTTGGAATCCATTTCTGTAGTATCTCCCAGGCAAATTATTATGACATGCTCATAAAAATATCAGTTGTTAAGAGATCACTTTTTTGTACCGATTCCACACAATGTTCCTATTTTGCACATTCGCACAGGACGACTTTTCTGGACCACAGAAAAGGTTTTTTTTTTTCTTTTTCTTTTTTCTAAAGATGCTCATACAGGAGATTGGAATGGAAATGGGAATTGGAATGGGAACTGGAATGGGAATTGGAATGGGAACTGGAATGGGAATTGAAATGGGAATTGGAATTGGAACTGGAATGGGAATTGGAATCGGAACGGGAATGGGAGTTGGAATGGGAATTGAAATGGGAATTGGAATCGGAACTGGAATGGGAGTTGGAATGGGAATTGGAATAAGACCTGGAATGGGAGTTGGAATGGGAGTTGGAATGGGAACGGAAATGGGAATTGGAATGGGAACTGGAATTGGACCTGGAATGGGAGTTGGAATGGGAGTTGGAATGGGAACTGGAATGGGAATTGGATTGGGAACTGGAATGGGGAGTGGGGGAATGTTGAGAAGAGGAGGTACTGTGATACTGTTAGCAGCATGTCCTATAGTGCTTTCTTCCAATGACTTCCATCATACAAGTCCCTGTGAGTGAGCTGTTGCTATGGAAACGATACTCAACCAAGTACAATAAATCGACACCTTGTGACCAATCAGAATCATTAATTCTACCACATTGGGGTATATATTCTGTGGTACATAACATCATGCATGATCAGAAATTCCAAAGAAAGAGCACCTGCTGTCTGGGTTGCTTGCGTCGCCTGTCCTTGCTGCAGCGATATCCGTCTCCGTGTCAGCGTCTACCTTCGTGCTGTCACTACACACTGTGTGGACTTCACTTAAGTCGTCGCAGATGCTGTTGTGAGTCACAGATTCCAGTGATAAAGCAGAAACCAGTGGAAATATCTTTAATAAAAAAGAAAGCAGAAAACAGCTCTAGAATTAATCAACTGCCTAAACAGGGCACGATTGGGAGGTCTAGGATCTGTTACTTCTTGGTTTTCTTCAAGCCGCGGATTTGGAGCTCTCGATCCTCCAAGATTCGTCGAAGAGACTGGATTTCCCGCTGCTTATCCTGCAGCTCCCTCTGCAGCCGGTGGTTTGTCTCCTCCAGGGTCTCGCAGTAGGCCTGCAACATGTCAGCACTGTAAATCCCAGCATGATGCTTGGAAAATGGCTCACGGCAAGAGAAAAAGGCTCTAACCTTGCTTTCTTCCAGACTGTCGAAGGGACCGGGTGGGTCGTCCAAGCACAGGAAGCCTCTCACTACATCACTAGGACAGAAGGACAGACTTACAGAGCATTTCCATTTATTCATTTTGGAAAGCGAATGATCTGACTTGCTGTCTATCAGACCCATAGTGTTAACGTCAAATATTGATCTTATGGTGCCCCCTGGTGGAACCACCTTGAACTTTTTTTTCTGTTTTTACCCCCCCTCAAAAAACCAGTAATATTGCATTTGGTATTTGACAAATCTGCCGAATATGTTCTTAAATACCACTTAGTCATGTCTTTTTGAGCCACCAGATTCTGGAGGTAAGCCTGCAAGCCCACTTGTCTCTCCTCCAGGAAGTTCATGTCGTAGTTGTCTTTAAAGCGACGCTTGGGTGGCAGAGAGAGTCTGAATTTGGGAAACTTCTCTTTGAGCTGACACACACACACACACACAAAACAAAAACAGAGGAACTGTGTGAGACAGTGACAATGCCTGGATCTCTTTGTTGTCACCTGACTCGAGCCACTTCCTCCCAACCTTGTCGTTGAGCCTGGAGAAATCCGTGTAGCGCCGAAAAACCACCCAGCTCTCATCAGGCGCTCTCCTCACTAAGATCTTGTAGACCTGGAATGAACGTAGAGATAGAATGTCCATGGTCAGATAGGATCAGACATGTTCTTACGGTCGCAAAGGGCCACGTGCAAGCGTTTCCAGTCCAGTGTCATGTGTTGGTGACTATTAGACACTTCCAGTATTTTCAAGACGGCAAGAAATACTCATACCTCTTTAGTCACTCGCACTCGATTTCCTCACAGCATAAATATGTGAGAAAGAAAACACCCCAGGAGGTTCTGTCATAGGAAAATATGCACCGACGCACCTCTGTTCCCACCCCACCTTTGATTGGCTTCCAATAACATCACATCCTATGGCAAACCGTCACAGTTTTGCACAGATTTACTTATTTGTTTGTTTTAAAACAGGCTTACTGTAAACTTTGCCCTTTCCTCCATGACTTCATAACCCAGTAAGGTCGGTACAGGCAGGCGATCGTGCCACTCATCTGTATCGGCTCCCATCCCGTTCTCATTCCTGGGACGATCCAAAAGACTACCCAGCGATGAGGATCTCCTGTGCGAGTGTGTAGGTGTAGTGTGTCCGACCAGGGAGCACTCCATGGGAGAAAGGCTCAGAGGGGAGACGGCAATAAAAACCAGACGCTTCTGGAGTCTTTGGTCACATGGGAGAAGATCCAAAGATCTGCGCAGATAAAGGATCACAAATGGAACCACTCTGATTTCTTGGACGAGAACTGAAGATCTTATCAAAATGTAATACTGGATGAAAAGAAGGGGGGAAAAAACCCAAACAAACATCCAAAGCTGTATGAAATAAGACCACAGCTGCAGAGCATGGTAAACTTACCAGAAGTCAAGGATATTCAGTGGCAATGTAGATTAAATTATGCCTTTTTAATCAGATTGAGGCTGGGCTGAGAATAGCTGATGACTCCTACAGCATCCTTACACACACTGGACTAGTTTCAGCAAGAGGCGGGGCATCGGTGTAACAGACAGCGACTGGAACCAATCACATTTGGGTAACAGCGAGCTCAAAGGCGGGTAAGCACGTGATCAGTAATGCCGGAAGTAATGAACGGCCACTGACAAACCAAACAGCCTACATTATGAGATTGTTTTTTTTTTGTTTTGTTTTTAAGCTAACGCGTGTAATATTAATTTTAAAAAGGTTTTCGTTATTCAATTGTACATTTAGGACATCTTTGTTCTTAGTTATGGTCAATTTATTTTATAAATAATATTTAAAACAAAAAAAAAAAACCTTGGAAAACTTTTGTCGGATGTTCTCATTTGGTTAAAGGATAACGTTTTTTTTTTGTTTTTTTTTTACCAGAAATTATTAAACGTACTGAGTAAAATAATGTAATAATGTTCATTTATACCTTTTTTTTATTTGGAAAAAAAGGCTGCATGCTCCCCCTACTGGTTACCGTTGGAATAAGATGGCGTTTCATAAAGCAGTTGAAAACAACGAGGAGGAAAAAGGGGGAAACGGGGGGGGCGGATTATGCAATCAATCAATCAATCAATCAATAAATGTCAACTTAAAACTTTTATACTTAGAAAATCAATACACAGACTACTTTTTCCTTTTTTTTTTCTTTTTTACAAATGTTCCTTTTCTGTTATGTTAAAAATTACTTTGGACTCCCTGGATTAAATGGAAAATAAAATGGGCATAAACTCAGGTTATAAATTATAAGCAGCTGGACATTATTCCTAGACCATTCTCTAGTTTCTAGTTCATTTTACCTCATCCACTGGGTAATGTCAAGGGTTAAGTAGTGCTGCACATTGCTACATGTTGGGTGAATAGTTGCTTTAGTCTGTTCAGTTGAATGGACACACAGTGGTACCTCAGAACTCAAACTTAATCCGTTCAGAGCTCGGGTTCGGATCCTAAATGTTCGAGTTCTGATCGAGTTTTCCCCTTAAGAAATAATAGAAAACCAATTACTTGGTTCCCGACCTCAAAGAATTACACCTAAATATGCTTTTTTTTTTTTTAGCATTTAAACACAAAATAAACAGGATAAAACAAGAACAGCACATACTAAACACATCTAAGCACATTTATCAAAACACTAATTTGTAAAGTGTTTGTTTTTATTATTACTCTGTATTCATTAATTTGTTCGTAAATCTCAAACATTAAGGGTTATAACATTTGTATAACTATTGCATAACTTTTTGGTGAGCAATGGCTACCAAAATGATAGAAAGTATGGTGTATTACCTGATATTTTCAATTAAAAAAAAGCACTATCACCAACAAACGATGCTATCACAGCGAATGCGAGGCTGAGACTGAAGAGTTACCCTTTGTTTCTGCTGAGAGACGTGCCGCGTGACTCATTTCCCCCACATGTACTGTCAGGAATGTAGGGTGTGGGTGGCCAGATGCGCACGTGGGAGACCGGAGTAAGATCCATAATGGTTTTAATAGCAATCATGGCAGAGGTACAGGCAAACGGGAGGCAAGGTTGTCATCAAAACAGGCAAGGGAATATCTGAATGGCAAACAACACAACAAGGGCAAAGGCTATAATCACAAAAAAACAATTGGATAGGAAAAGGGTAAAAACCAGGGAGCATAAACAGACAATAATCAAGGCTTGACAATAGTGCGGGGAATGCAGTCTAAAGCTTTGCACCTTGGTGTGACTGAGCAAGTATCTTTAAAGTCTGTGTCATTAGTTACCAAATGCGTAACACCTGTAGCATCCCACGTGATGCTCGGGCATGGCGTGAGTCCTAGCACATGTGCCAGTGTCGCTGCAGCAGCATGTTCTTGGAGCGGCGCGTGTCCTCCGGACTGCACCGCTATCGTGGATACCCGAAACGGGTGTGTTAAAATGGGGCACTGCGCGGGTAGATTCATGACACGTACAAGTTATCTGAGGTCCACGGTTCAACTTCTGAGATTCAGATTGAGTTCCAGGTCATTTTTTTTTAGAACTGGTTGGTTCGAGTCTCAAGAAATTCGAGTTCTAATGAGTTCGAGTGCTGAGGTACCAGTGTGTTCTCCTTTATATTACAGGCTACTAACTGTAAGCACTACATGCCATACATTACAAGATTTGTTGTACAGTAAATGGTTATTGTTCTTTGGATTTCTGGACATTCCCCAACCTGAGATCCCATTAGATGCCTTGCTATTTCCGAGGGTTTCCCCAGAAACCAATTATAAGCTTATTACATCATGGGAATTCCCAGACTTACTGAGTGCAGGCCTGGATTTAATGGCCTGTAACTGTGCTTTATCACATGATGAAAGTTCCTCAAGTTCTCGGGGTAAAAGCCTGTATGTAAGATACACATCTAGAACTTTATTAATATGGCTGTATAATCCAGGTCAGGTGAGAAACAAATGTTTTACCACTATTGGATTATAATATACATGGTTATTTAACTTTTTCTTTTTTACTCTTTTTGAATACAGTAAGGCTATTTATTTGTATAGAATTTTTCTAAAGCAAAAAATAAACAGATTACAGCGTCAAAAAAAAAAAAAAAATCCCAGCCAGATTTGGTTGCTTCCCTAAACAGCCACGCTTCCTCATTAAACCCGGAAGTAACTCCAAGTAAACGGTTCGTTTCCAGCACTATGATTGGCTAGTAGTAACCCCGCCTCTTCTGAACTGATTGGACAGTTAAGATGTCATTTACGTTACAGAGGCAACAAAAAACCCCAATCTGCTATAGAAACGTGCATTGTTTAAAACTGTATATGTATATAGTTTGTTTTTTAGACATGTATTCACTTCAGTCCAATTAACAGCAACAACAACAATATAAAGGTGTACTTTGTTTTCATTTTTTTATAAAACAGAAAATTATTAGATTTGTTAATGACTAATAATACCTACATTTCGTTGTATTTTTAATCTTTTTTTTTTTAAACATTATCCTATTTTTAATTTCATTCGGCTCTCTTAACAACATTAACAGCGAGAAAAAGATCATCACCACCACCAAAAACAGCAACAATGATAAACACATACATAAAGATGTACTTTGTTTAATTGTCAGGTGTACGTAGAGAATTTTATTCCATTCATAAAGATATGTGCACAAATGCATTTATCATGACATTTGTTCTAATGCTGATAATAAACACCTTCCATATAATAAGCTAATAATGTTGGATTTAATCGCATTTCAAAAGGAATCGAACACATTTGTTATGCACGTATTTAGTTCAATAAATTAAAAAAATATATAGTACTTTGATTAAAATAAAGCTGTTTGCTGCATATTGCCCGCATTGGCCTTCTTGCTTTTTTTTTATCATTATTTATTTATTTATTTTAAACAAATATAATAATTGAACTTACTTTTTGTTGTTCTAAAATTATTATGAATAATAATAATAATAATAATAATAATAATAATAATAATAATAATAATAATAATAATAATAATGTGCATATATATTTAAAACTGGAACGATGGGGTGTTTTTGTGTATGAACGATACTAGCCAATCAGATGCCCAGGGGGGCGGAGTTTGCCGGAAAATGGGTAGGGAAAAAACCCATAATAATAATAAGGCAGCAATGCGCCCGGATCTGCGCGAGCCGTTTTTTTTCCTAGTGTAAATGCGCACCTGCGAAAAATCCCTGAAGCTCCGCGTTTAGCCCGTCACACAGCCCTTCCACAGGGTCCCCCTCACGGCGGGGTGTGGGGTCAGCAGTGGGAGTGTAGACGAGTTATTCTGTAGCTGAGTGTTTACAGACGGCGGTGCGGGCTTTTTACTCGGGGGGTGAGGAGGAGGAGGAGGAGGGGTGGGAGCGCCGGAGGAGGAGAAGTGTGTGTGAAGTCCTGCTGTGTCCTTCCGTGGTGTCTCTCGGAGTGAGCGGAGTGAGTGGAGTGAGTGCCTCAGGGTGTGCGTGTGTGTGTGTGCGTGTGTGTGTGTGTGTGTGGCGGAATGCCGCTGTGTCCCTGAGCTCTTCAGCATGGATCAGACAGGAGGCTGTGTGAACCTGTGCAGTCTGACCAGCACACTGCCGGTGATCCCGTACCGCAAACTCACCGACCTGCACTACATCAGCAAAGGCGGCTTCGGCACCGTGTTCCGGGCGCAGCACAGCGACTGGCGCACCACCGTCGCCATCAAGTGCTTAAAGCTGGACTCCCCGGTGGGCGAGAGGTAGGAGCTTCCGCTCGGCGCAGTCTCGCTCGCGCTTTGCGACTGTTTTGAAGTAGCGGCGAACTTGTTCTGCTGAACATGGGCCACAGCGTGGAGCTGGAGCGGTCCAACGTCATCAGCTGACTTTACACTTTACGACTTTACACTCTATGACTTTATGATGTTAATCTGTGCGATTTTACACTCTATGACTTTATGATGTTAATCTGTGCGATTTTACACTCGGACTTTAATCCGTGCGACTTTACACTCTATGACTTTAATCTGTCGGCCCTTACACTCGGACTTTAATCTGTGCGACTTTACACTCGGACTTTAATCTGTGCGACTTTACACTCGGACTTTAAAATGTGCGACTTTACACTCTATGACTTTAATCTGTCGGCCCTTACACTCGGACTTTAATCTGTGCGACTTTACACTCGGACTTTAATCTGTGCGACTTTACACTCGGACTTTAAAATGTGCGACTTTACACTCTATGACTTTAATCTGTCGGCCCTTACACTCGGACTTTAATCTGTGCGACTTTACACTCGGA
>JAQLOM010000001.1:21149186-21164488 GCA_030068315.1 Chrysichthys thysi
GCACCATCGGCACGAGGGGAGGGGGGGGGGGGGTTGAATAGAAATGCTGAGAATCAGATGACGGTGTGCTGGATTGGTGGTGAACCCAGACGTACAGCTTTAACTTTCTAACTTCGCCTCGGTTCCCTCGAGCTGGTTGTGCACTTGATTTGTGATTTCAGTGGGCTTTTAAGGATTATTCCTCGGGAAAAACAAAAAAGACTCCAGTGAAAGCTTGGACGGAGTCGCTGCGACAGTGTGTCCCCGTGTAAACACGTATGTTTTGTTACGTTTTGAGGTCACCGCGTACACTCTTGCTCGGCTGGTTTGGCACGCCGGCTTCCTATTGGTGGGTTTTGGGCGAACGTTACAGATCTGCCTGCACTAAAAAGAAATAAATAAATTTATTTCCGCTACTACAGCATGTCGCGTTGGGCGTCCTTATCCAAGACTGCTGATGTCACTGTCGATCAGCGCGCAAAATTTCCATGCGACGACCAAAAAAATAATAAATAAAAAAAATCAAAATCAAAATCAGCTTTACTCCGAGAGAAGAAAATGCACCCCGGGGATGTCGGAATAGTGTGAAAATAGTGTACTGATGCATGAACCTGGGCTTGAAATTGCACTCATGATGAATCTGAGAGCAAGTTAATCTACTGCCATATGCAGCAGAAGGATGTATGTATGTGTATGGATGGATGGATGGATGTGCACTCGTCCCCACCTGGTCTCGGAACAGGCTGAACGGCAGGAGTCTGGGCCTTCCGCGCCGACGCTCCTTCCTGGAAGAATATTGGAAACGGATTAATATTTCATAACGCACTTTTAATGAGTTTATATGAAGAGTTAATATCCGAGTTGGATGATGAGGCACATTAGGAATGACTCCGAGGTCAAAACGATTCCGAGGGCTTTTAAGCGGAGAAATGTTTCCCTCAATAATATTAACAGACCTTATGGATGTGAAACCACATTTTCAAAACCATGACTATTTAATGGATATTTACTCCAGACAGATTTGAGGCACAGAACCAAACCAAACCAAACAGCATGTTTAATTAAAGTGTGGGGGGGAAATACCCCAATAAATAGAAGCACACTTGGAGAACCTCCATCAGTCACAAGTGGCGTACTCCGCAGTGTTATTGAAAGCCAAACTAAATTCCTGGATCCGGCCCTGTGACTCGAATCCGCTCTGTACTTTAACAGGTTCTTCTTCGCCCCGTGCTACGCTTTTCCACCAAATTTCGGGGAGATCTGGGCGGCAGTTTTTGAGCAAGGCGGCAAACAAAAAACAAACAAACAATCGAACCACACTGAAAACGTAACCTCCTTGGCGGAGGTAATAATGAGATTTATTTATTTATTAACGATCATTCTGTATGTGCTCACCACCTCCCAATTGTTAATCAATATGTATAATGTTCTTGCCACTCATATAACTCAGAATTCTGCATAATGGCGTTTCATCAACAAAGTACGTGGAACAAGATGCTGAAAAGGCGACGCGAGGCGTCGGTGCGGTTTCTGAGACCCGTTATGCCGCCGTGTTTTTCCAGACTTCATACCGAACGCTGTTGGATTTTTTTTTTTTGTTTGTTTTTGGTTGGCAGGGTAAGCATGACTTTGTGGGTCTCGGGCATGTTGTGAACACAGACACCGATTTATAAACATTAAATGCAGCTCATCTGCCTCGACAGCCTTCCATTGTTCGCAGGTGACGGCGCCAAGCCTAAAGCAAAACATTATCCACATAATTATATATTAACTAACACCGAACCAGCTTCTCAGGTTAGTCTGCAAAAACATCCTAGACAAAGCTAATTACAGTTTATGATTACATGGTTAAAGTTCAAGTCCTTACAGCCATTTTCCACTCCCATACCCCCCCCCCCTTTTTTTTAAATATCTTGAACTACAAATGGCTCTCAATGTATTGAAATTCAGTTCATTTTCAAGACAATTTCGTGTACAGAACAAGATAGCGGTGGCTGTAGCATTTTTAAACTAGCTCAATCTGGCAACCCTGTTAGAAACCTCTCTTTTCTCAAGCTCCCCCCCCCCACCCCCCCAGGTGTGGGGCAGCGTGACCCTTTCCCCCATGAGCCTGTTTTTATTAGACCTAATTGCAGTTCCGGTTTTGACCCCTAGGTGCTATAAGATGTCTCGGGTGCTTGCAACCCCAAGGAAAGGCTTATATCTGTCAAATTGTGACACGTATTTCAAGAAAATTAACCATCCAATCCTGCTAATGAGAACTTTGATGATAAACACGGGGGGGGGACCCCACGGCGGCCATGTTCTTTACAGACATCAAGAAGTTTATGGTCATCATCGAGGCTCGTGCTCTAATCAATATTTCGACAGCAATCAAAGGTTGAAAGGAAAGAAAAAAAAAAAAAAAAACCAAAAAAACCCTGTACAATTCCAATGAACGGAATCAAACGTTCCAAAATCCCAAGTGTACTTCTGGAAACATTCCACGGTTTTACGTGGCTCTCAGCTTTATATCGATCTTCACGTACAAACCCTTTTCTAAAACAGGCATGTCTCAAAACTCCTCCTCATGTATTTATTTCTCCACCAGCGAGAAAACCAGGAAAACCAACTGCAAGAGATAAGCGTTTAAAAAAAATTAAATAAAATCTTCCCAGTGGGTCTGAAGGCTGCATGCGTGCGTGCGTGCGCGTGTTGACGGCACACCCAGGAGTGTACAAAGGGCAAGAGGGTGAGAGTACATTTTATTCCAAGTTTATTTTACGCTTGTGTGTTTCCTGGCGAGCGTGAAGATGACCGAGAGACAATCGTTTTCAGTTTCACCATCCCATATGGGAAAAGGATCCTTCTTGTAACTCTGACGTGGTTGTGTTATTTCCCCCCGTCGCCTTTCTGTAGTGACTCATTAGTGAAGCAAACAAAGCCCGACTGTGGACGCGGGAATATCAGTTTGACAGAATCCTGGAAAACACGCTGCAAAAAACACAGCTGGCTGAGAGACAGACAGACAGAGAGAGAGAGAAGGAGAGAGAGGGGGCAGAAAGCGACCCTTTCTGGGGCCTGTTAATGTGGTAGGAGGGGAGATAAAAGGGTCACGTGAGAGAAGTGCACGCGCACACACACACACACACACTCTCGAGTAGACTAGCATTTCCTTTCCCTTCCCCCAGCGGTGGTGAGAGGACAGCGAGGCAACGCAGCATTCAGCAGAAGCGCGGATGAACGCCTTGTAAAGCAGCAGCGGGTAAAAATAGCCCACATCTGACACACAGCTACAGAGAGCGAAACCGGAGAACTGCAGAGGAGCCTGAGAGAACGCTGAAGACTGAACGTGGATGAAAAGGCAACCGTTCTGCCTAGCAACACACGCCGAGCTGTAAAAGGTCTCCGCTCCGAGCCTCGGCCGTCTTGATTCGGGTTCCACCCCCAGGAGTGACTAATATGTGCGAGGAGGAGTCTTGAAAACACACGAGTGGACATTCTCGGGTGCGGGGGGGTGGGGAGAAATAGATTTAAAAAAAAAAAAAAAAAAAAAAAAAAAAAGAGAGAGTCAACCCTCCCCGCCAAAAAAAAAACAACAACCAAACAAGCAAGCAGGCTTTCTGGACGGGAGCTGGGAGCGCTAGCAGCGTTAAACGATGTGGACGGGCAAGCAGCACGCGGAGGGCTGCCTACATGTGCCGGTAAAATCGAGGCACACCCATGGCGAGCGCGGCGTTATCAGTGAGCCCCAACATTCATGCTGAGAAAGGTACGTACGTCAGGCTGCTGCGCTCGACGCCGCACTGCTCGAGCACTCCGTTCTTCCTCTTCGCCTTTCTCGCCGGCACGACAGAGCTGCGCGAAGGCTAAAAATCTGTAAATGGGCTTTTTACGTGAGCGTAATCCGCACGCATAAACCACCGGCGTCATCCTCATCACCGTCACCACCACCATCATCATCATCATCAGGTGTCAGCAAAAAAGGAAATTAAAACCCCGGCACGTTTCGGTTCCATCACGTTTTACGTCCAGTGCATCCGGGGAACTGAAATGAATTAAAAAAAAAAAAAAAAAAAAAAAAGAAAAGAAAAGAAAAAAAAAAAAAAACACACACACCACCATAACGTACTTTGCATCGTTTTGTTCATGAAAACGTTTCGAAGGCACCTGACAAGAAGAACATCGAGGCCTGCAGGACATTTACGTAAATATCAAGCTCCAACATCTGCTTGTGGTTAGCAGACTTGACCACGGTGCCAAACATTCCACGAGATGTACTTGTTTTTCGTTTCCCCAGGACAGACATTTGATCACACTGAATACAAATAAGATCCGCGAAGCGTTACAAATGTTAATGTTTGTTCGTGTGGAGACAGTCGTCTTTCAGCACTCAGGAATGCGTCAATGTGTTGTGATGCTTTCTTCTTCTTCTTATCATCATGAGTAAATTCAGATATTGTAAAGTGTAGCATTTAGCTGTGGGGCCGATTCGGATGATCTTGATATTTCTGGCGTGGCGGCTTAACTTATGCATGTCCCGCGTCCTGGTTTTTTACAGTTCGGCGTCGACAAACAAGCATGGGATTTGTCCATTCGTACTTTCCTTGATTCCGTGGTCCGCTCGTTCACTGCTTTCACGTGCGGCCTGTTTCGGGAGGGGACAGAAAAACCCAAACAGCCGCATCATTTTCTTTAAATTCTCGCCGACTGACAGTGCCATCTCACTCGGAGATGGACGGCGTGGTTTCCGTTGTTGGGTGTGAACATAATGGGTGAGGGTGGAACCCAAACAACACTGCAATCCCCTGGTGCAATCCCCGGTGACTCAAAACCTACCATGCGATTGACGCTGCAGAACAGTTTCGGTGCAGCTCCTAACCCTGGGGGCGCCGACAGAAAGCACACATCTGGAGAAATTTTACCAAAGGGAAAGAAATCCGACTGAACGCCGGAGTAAAAGCCACGTGAGTAAAAGTCTTAGGCTGGCGGTTTCTGCCAGAGTGATCGGGTCATTTGTTGAGTGCTGGCACTGTGTTTCTCGGGTGATTTCTGAGATTCTCACACACACACACACACACACACACACACACACACACACACACACACACGAACCATTTCGGTTTTACATACACGCCTTTACACGTGTCAGTGTAAAGTGACTAAAAGTCCCAAAGTGCGACTGTGCATCCACAAAGAGGAAGGGAGCGCTAAAATAAACTTCCCTGCACTTTCAGTCCGAGACGGGTAACTTTAGACCTTTGATCTTCACCAAAGCCTTCGGGTTCTTGGTTTTGGGTTCGGCGTGCCGTGGGCTTCTACGAAACTAGACGTGAACCATGACAATGTCTGTGTCGGGTTGAAGCGGGGGCGTCTTGGATCGTCAGCAATGGATTAAAGGATTTAATGATAAAAAAAACAAAAAAACATGCACATTATAAAATCTGGATTTGAAGGTCGGGGACGTCTTGCGTTTCCTCTTAAGGGCTAGGTCTCCGAGATCTACTCCTGCACTGAACGAGCATGTAGGGTTAAGGTGATAAACCGCTCATTGGGTTGATCTGTTCTCTCGTTCCGTTTGTTTTTTTGGGGGGGGATCTGGTCTGATTCTGTGTCGCTCGTCGGAAAGTTGTTGGGACCAGAGAAAAGATGCAATCAGACTGAAAAAGGGATTCCACTTCAGCAGCCTGAACGCCGGCGTCTTTATTACAGCCGGTCCTTATAATCCGGGGCAAAACCACTAATCCATCATCACCATTGGTCCAGGGACACAGTGAGTGACAACAGCGAGACCACAACATCACCATGGCAAACTCGTGACATCCTGATAAACTGGATCGTTACAATTGTTCCCAGAGCACAAAAACATCTTTTCAATAACTAGGCACGCCTCAAAAAACCCGAGAGAGACAGGTGGATGGAAAGGGGGGGGAAAAAAAAAAAAAAAAAAGATATGAAATTTTGTGGTGAAAACGTTTCCAGAGCTTCAGATATATTTTTAGCTCCAGTTTGAAAACCTGGCTGCGCCTCGCGCCTCCAGCTGTGACGTTCCCACAGTGCCCTGCTGCAGCGCGGCACCGATCTCCGATTTTAACCATAAACACCGATACTGGAGGCACATTTACTCTCCATCCCACTTAAAACACCTGCTCTGCTGAAACTCGAAACCATCAGGCGGATCCGGCTCCTGATGCTGGCGCGCGCCGATAGGACAGGCCTGCGAATGGCGCCGGCGTGTTTACCATGGCTGCCGCGGGAATAAACTAGCCCGTAGACGTTCCTGTGACTGACGACGCGTCACGTTCGACCTTTCGGCAGAACTGGAAATCAATCAGTTCCGTTCAGTCATGCAGAAGGCTTCAGTGTGGCCGGCGTTCAGATAAAAGCCGATTAAAAAGCAAGCGTCCCGCAGGACCAGGTCCGCCTCATTACTGAGGCACGAGTTTCGTTAGCTAGCTATCGAGTCGGTCGCCTCGTTTAACTGCTGCAGAATGCCGCAGAACGGGAACTCTCAGGCCGGAACAGAGGAAAGGGTGAATTAAACGCCATCCTTACAATAACTCAACGCTTGGGAAACACATTAAAGCAATAGACCGATACACACACACACACAAAAAAAAACCAACAAAGAGAAGGTGGAAAGAACAAGGAAGAGATTGACAAATATGAATAAACAGAACATGTGAAACAGACCAAAAAATTCTAAGTAAAATAGCAAAGAAATAGAACAAATTAATACAACAGGGGAAGAAAAAAAAAGAATAAAAATTTAAACACACAAAAAACCCAGAAAATACCATAAAGGTGAAAAGACAGTAGGACCGAAAGAAGAACGGGACAAATGGAAGGAAAGAAAGAAAGATAAAAGTGAGAGAATGATGGAAGGGAAGGGGGGGGGGGAAAGGAAGGAAGGAGCAGTTTCGATTAGATTCAGGATACTGGGTTCAGGATTAGATTTTGCAGTAGATTTTTTTAGGTGTTAAAATAAATAAATAAATAAATAAATAAATAAAATGATAATTCATTACCAAAAAAAAGGGCAACATTTATTTTCCTATTCGTCATCGACGACTTCATCAGATATTCCTTTTCTTAAATAATAAAAAATACATAAGTCTGTGATTAACTGCAGTGATCGGACTTCCTGGTTGGCATGACTGCACCTTCCCTACATTTGTCTATGTAAATAATCGCAATCGTAAATAATCTTCCTGCAGGTTTTCCATCCTGTGAAGGGAGCCGAGCAGCAGAACCATGCAGTGCAGGCGTCGGCATTGCTACGCCAGAATAGCGGGACTCCTCGCTTCGCTGGCGTGCGTCATCCTGATCGTCTTCGTCCAACACGTCTGGCTGAAAACCACGAGGCTGAAGAGTCGTACCGCGATCGAGCAGACCTTCAAGAGAGCACCGGCGACGCCTCCTTCGCCGACCAGGTACCTGGCGAACGGCACCCTGGTTTCCACCCGGCCGGTGTTCAGGAGTGCGGCGGGATCCAACCGGAGTTTGGCCAAGGAAGAGAACGCAGAGAGCATCCTTAAAGTGGAGCCCTACAAGTACATCATCAACGAGCCCGACAAGTGCAGGAACAACACCACGTTCCTCGTGCTGCTGATCCCTGTCGAGCCGCACAACTCCGAAGCCAGGGATGCCATCAGGAAGACGTGGGGCAACGAAAGCGTGGCTGAAGGAGTCGTGCGCCTCTTTCTCCTGGGTGTGAAGAACACCACACGCGATCCCGGGATGCGCGAGATACAGCAGCGCACACTCTGGGCAGAGAGTCAGCAGCACCGCGACATGATCCAGCAGGATTACATCGACTCCTACTACAACCTCACCATCAAGACGCTGATGGGGATGCACTGGGTGTCCAGGTACTGCCCGGGCGCCAAGTACGTGATGAAAGCCGACAGCGACATGTTCGTGAACACGGAGTATCTCATCCAGAAACTGCTCAAGGCCAACATCCCCAGGGAGATGTACTTCACCGGGTACCTCATGCGAGGCTACAAGCCGAACCGAAACAAGGACAGCAAGTGGTACATGCCGCCCGAGCTGTACCCCAGCGGGAGTTACCCCACGTTCTGCTCGGGAACTGGCTACGTTTTCTCCGGCGACATGGCCAAGAGGATCTATGCCACGTCCCTGAGCATACGCAGGCTGCACCTGGAAGACGTCTACGTGGGACTCTGCCTCTCCAAGCTGAACATAGAACCCATGCTGCCGCCCAACGAGTTCCTCTTCAACCACTGGAAGGTCTCCTATTCCAGCTGCAAATACAGCCAGCTGATCACCTCGCACGAGTTCCGCCCCAGCGAGCTGCTCAAGTACTGGCAGCACCTCCAGAAAAACAAGGACCGAGCCTGCAAAATGTCCAAAGGACAGATCGCCAGGAGCACCAACGCTGAGGCGCCTCGTCGGGCCAAAGACGTGCTTAACCCTCAGTGAGGGCGCGAGAACCCGAACCTTTGCGTCCAGTGGAATCTCCAGCATTGCTGAAGCGACTGATGGGAATTATTGCTCTCGAAGTAAATCAGGCTGAACTATTTTTGGTAGAAAATGGTGTGGTGTATTAAAAAAACAAAAAAAACAAAACATAAAAAAAAAAAAAAAAAAAAAAACAACCCAACTCAGATATGATGATGATGATTATGATGATGATGGGGACCCTTGATTAAACCAATCACACGCTGTTTGTAAGTGCTCTTATGTGATCGTTTCAATTTTTAGTTTTACCGTTCGAAGTAAGAGAAAGAAAAGAGAAATGGGCCCAACGTGATTAAAACCAAACCAAACCTCCTCCATCAGGTCTGAGACGCTCGGAAGTATCTGGAAGTCATTACTGAAGTATCTGCAGTCACACGATTGGATTTAGGCTCCGGCGCTGCTCTCAGTTCGACTCGTACATCATGCCACTTCATCACGGTGCCATTTCCTCAGTCGAGCTGAAGCCTGTGGTCCCCGCCCCCCCTCCCCTCCCCAGGTTTTTTCCTGCAGCAGAGCAAGTCCGTCATTCATCAGCTCTGCCAACTGGGGCTTGAAATGTTTACGTCTCCGTATTCTTATTACGATTTCACTTCTCAAACGGTTTTCTATGCACTCCGAAGTCAGCAGGTCACACCTCCCCTCTCTCGCTGTCGGGTGGGGGGGGGGGGCTGCTTAGATTAAAAACTTGTCAGGTCAATAAAGTGGAATGATGAGACCTGACGAGACGAGAGATGTCCTACTTGGTGTTTTAAATGTTTCAACGAACTACGAGATTAAATGAGGAACAACGCAAGGTAAATGCTCGTCTGTATATATTTATTTTTTTCCTAAATGTGTGGTGTAAAACAAATGAATAATAAAACATAAAAACCCAACAACTGTAGCTCTAAAATGAAGCACAAGCTGACATTCACTCAGGGCTCCCCCCTCCCCCTAAACGTTATTGTAAAAAAAAAATAAAAAAAAAAATAAGGATTTTCCTCCCTTCATCCGTCTAAATGGAACGGAGATTATTTTCTTAATCGAACTAAAATGCTTTAATCCTTTAATCCGCTTCAGCGTGTACGGACGCTCTGCGTGCTAAGCAGGAGAAATGACACTGGGCGACGCAGAACGCTCGCTCAACAGCCATCCTGTTCCCGATGAAGACCCACTAGGTTATAGATTTTATTTCAGGAGAACTCGGAGGTAATGAGTTCCCAGAGCAGGGAGAAGGAAACTGAGGCTCCGAGTTCATCTTTTGTATGTTAGTGGCGTTAAAAGTACAACAATACCATGATGGTGTGATATTTTATGTCGAGTCACAATCGAGGTTTTGTGAATGGGATCATCATCAGCACACACACACACAAAAAAAAGGGTTCCTGATCATCATGTTAATAGGTGTCCACATGATGATGGCAAATTAGACAAAAGAACCCAAATAAATCCACTATAAACCCCTAAATGTTCAAAATGGAGTCCAAAATCGCCTCAAAATACATCAATATTGGAAATAAATCCGAAGTAACCCCGAACAAACCTAAAATACCCCAAGGTAAACCCCGATTAAAGAAATAATTAAAAAACATTTTTTTTTCAGAAATAATCCTAAACGTTCTAAATGAATCCAAATCCAAAATATTATGCAGAAAATCCAAAGTATCCCTAAATAAATTTAATATTATCCCAGATAAATCCAATATATTCTTAAGTAGATCCACCATATCAAAGGAGTCTTTAAGAAAATACAATAAAAATAAAAAAAAAAACAAAAACAAAAAAAAACACTTAAAGAATCTGCTTTAAGGAATTTAAAGGATGTTTAAATAATAAAAATAAATAAATAAAATAATAATAAAATAAAAAAAAACCTTTCCAATCGGGCCGAGAACAAAAACACAAAAACGCCCAAGCGCCATGTACGAGAAAGAAGAATATGAATTTTCAAAATTTCAGAGCCACGCAAAACAAATCAATAGACGGCACGCAACAGAAAGGGGGGAAAAAAAAACCCTGGGAGTCTTACCGTCACGGATTTCAGCGTCATCCCGTGGTAGGTTCCCATTGTGTCGATTTTGAATCCCTCCGTTTCTGTAAGACAAACAGCATCCAATAAAGAACACTTCAAAAATTAAAGCGTAGGCACGTTCACGTCTCCAGACACTAAAGCGACCAAGCCATCTCACACGTCGAACAAACGCTTCCATTATACGTAAACCGGCAGGCGTGTGCTGATGAGAACCTGTGTCCGCGGCACGGCGTTTTAAATTCCCCTGGGTTTGTGCCCCACATCGTCATGCTGACAAGCTGCGTTAGATACGTCGCTAAGGATCAATTCTGCGTTCACTTTGCTAACGAAGGCTGAACGATCTTTCTCCAGCGTTTACAAACGTGTTTTATAAAGAAAATGAAGGAAAACAAAACAAAAGCAAGTGTGCATTGAAGCCGGGTGACGTGATATGATTATGATGATGATGATGGTGGTGGTAGTAATAATAATAATAATTAATAATAAATGCAAGGCCACAAGGTTGTTGTTTTTTAAAGATACTGTGAATGTCATGTATCGTTTTTGATTTATAAATAAATATATTTACACACTACATTGGAAGTAGATGATTTTCCCCCCCCCAATGTCCAATTTTGATGACCCTGTACCCACGATCGCCTCAGATTCCGGTTCTTGGCTGACGGGCGTGGCCATATCGTGCACATGGAAATGCTTTTCTGATCACCACGGTTGTAAAGACTGATGATTATTCGAGTTCCCGTATCCTTCCTGGAAGTTCGAACCAAACGGCCAGCCATTTTCCTCAGACCCCTTTCGTCAAAAACAACACGTTTCCACCCAGGGAACTCCGTATTCTGTTGCGTTGTGCTTGGCACCGTCCCGTGTAAACTCAACAGACGGTGCGCACGTACGTGCGAGAAATTTCCCTGGTGTTCGGGCACTTTCTGAATCACCGGGTTCTCCGTTACCGACATCCGTTCCTCGCCGGACGTCATGGAGATCACGCCTTTTCTTTATTCAGATGTCCGGTGTGAACATTACCTGAAGCCCTCATATCTGTCTCTGCACGATTTTATGCACTGAAACTCCTCCCACATGACTGGGCAAAAGAACAAAAACAAAAACAACCCCGCAACAGTAGTAGCGTCCTGTAACAGGGACCCGTCGTCACCTGACAATAAGGTAACGGGATCAAGAGGTGCTTTAAAACATTGCAATAACGTGTTGTCCTTATGCATGTGACGTGAAGTTGGGGACAATCTTGCATTTGTTTCAGTGAATAAAACCTCGATAACGAAGGTAAAAAGGGACATGAAGAGAAAGGCTGTTTGTGTGGAGCTCACCTTCTTTCCCTTTGAATCGCTCCTGATCGTATCTGTTGTACGCCGCAGGCACCGGCTGTTTGTTTCGAATCGTCGGATCCTTCAGGAAAGGAGGAGAGCACAGGAAGAAAGACAATAAATCAGCATTAGTGTGGAACAAATATAAAGAGAAGTGGTCGTGGCAGAGAGTGAGATTTTATATTTGACGTTGCGTGTATAAAACTGGGTCACTGAAGGTCACGCAACGATCAACAGTTTGCTCACGCAGCACCAGAATCAACTTCTCGGGTTGAAATTTTTCCTGACGAAAAACGAAAGCCTTTTTTTTGGTTTCGATTCATTTCATGAAGAAGAAGAAGAAAAAAAAAAGGAAATCAACTTTAGTGACTCGTGTTCATTTTTTTTTTCTTTTTTTTTCTTTTTTTTTTTATAAACACACAGGATTTTAGTGCAAGCTCAAAGCATACAGACTGCCACGAATCGGATTCAAAAGAATCATGATTCACTGTTCAAAGGATTCATATCGCCATGAACCGTAAATCTACGATAAAAGGTGCTGTCAGTGCTCAAAAGTATACATGTTTTATGGTCGAATGAATCGCGATCACTGAATCATGCTTCATTTGATGCTCAAAGCATCCACGCTGGCGTCACCAATTCATGACTCACTCTGTGCTTGAATAATTCATACTGGTATGAATCGTCTTCGGTGATTCAGATTCCATAATTAATTCATTTAATGCTGATGATGGTCACGTTCCTAAACATCAGGCTTAAAGAATCGGTATTCGTGTGATGCTCAAAGCGTCCATGTTGCCATGAATCATGAACACTGAATCAAAATACTCATGACTCATGAATCACCATTTATTTGATGCTCAAAGTTAGCAGGATGCACTGATCCGTGAGTCATGATTCACTTGATGCTCGAGCCATTTATACTGCCATCAGTGGGGCTCAAAGAATCACAATTTGTTCCACATTTAATACAGCCATATTGCCACGAATCGTGATCAGCGATTCGTGGTCCCCTCCATGCTCAAACAGTCATGTGGCTATGAATCGTGTTTCATTTGAATCACGATTCAATTGATGTTCAAAGCATCCATGCTGCCGTGCGTCACGGTTGCCGAATCCCGACTCGCTCGATGCTCAAGGGATCAGTACTGAATAATGCAAATCATTATAACTGAATAAAGATTCACATTGCTCAAAGCATCAATGTTCCTATGAACCTCTATGGCCGAATCACAATTCACACGATGCTCAAGAGCGTCTGTGCGGCGATCAACCAAACGTCACGATTTACACGGTCACGATTAACGAATCACATGCATGGGTCGCTTTTGGATCAATTAGAGAAGCGAAAAATTTTTCTTCTTCTAACTTCTGAGTGACGCAGCAGGAGGACGCCCATCCCGGCAGGCTTGTGGTTTTGTTAAACAACCTAACGTTGTCCAAAACGAGGCCGTACGATCGAATGTGTCCAATCTGGGACAGCTGTCCTCGTCTCGGAAGAACATAAAAAAAAAAAAATCCAGACAGCATATTAGGAAGCGTCCATGTAGAATGCCGCGCCGTGATGTACGACACATCAGGCCTAATCTAGATACGAGCCATGTGTGGGCTTTAAACACACTCCCCGTCTGCCTCCCGTCCAAATCAACAGCAGACGCCAGGCGCCGTGACTGCTGTTCCGTGTCTCGCAGGTAGGGAGCCTAAACGCTTTGGCCTTCGGTGGGCGACATAATCGAGTTCCCCTCTGAACGCGCTGGAGTTCATTTCAAGCTTCATTTCCTTGACAAATGGCAGCGACATGCTGGGAAACTGACAGCGTTTTATACCGCCATAGTTTAAAAAGAAAAAGAAAAAAAAAAAGAAAAGCAGGTCTGCTTTGACGACGCCGGGATTTCAATTCACGCCATGCTCATCGTGTTTTAACTAATTAGCTCCTTAAATTTAACTGGTGTTTATCGGTGATCAAAAGCTCGGATTTTGCGTTGAAGCCTCTCAACACGGCCTGGGAAAAATCTTCCGGAAGATCGAAACAGTGAGCCGTTTTTTTTTGTTTGTTTAAGTCGTTTATGAACCAAATGTTCATACTTAACGTTTCTATAGCGATAACTATAGCTCTGCTTTTTTGTGGGGCTAAGAAAAAGAGAAAGAAAAAAACAAAAAGCTGCAGCTACCGGATGTGCTAGCTAAATAAATCGCCAGCAGCGGCAATTAGCAAGGCCGCGTGAGTCGAAAGTACGACTTTCCCTTTGAGCGAGGTTTCTATCCGCCGTACTTCAGACTACATTTTGAACATGCTGTGGAAGGAAGAGAACACTCCGTGTGCCACACTGTTAGAGGAAATTAACAAACACCAGGCCGGCGTGATGAAGCGGAGTTTCTGTCACTGCAGCAGACCTGGGCGTTTTTCAAACAAAGCCACATCCTGTTTAAGGAAGAATGAGATTCAGATCCTTTAACCCTTGTGGGGTTTTTTTGTTTGTTTGTGTTTCTTTTTTAAATGTTTAAACATCTGGTTCCTGGATTACAGCCTGCTGAGCAATCTTTACAAAAAAATCTAATATATCTTGATGGTGACCCGTGACCTCAGACTGAACCAACGACCACCTTAAAAAATAGAAAAATACACAAAAAGATGTTATGCAGAGAGAGGAAGTGAGCAAAGCTTTGATGGAAACTTCTTACTGTGCATGAGGGCGTGTGTTTTTTTTCCTTTTCTTTAAGAAAACAAGAAGTCTTCATACCGTCTGCGTTGGGTTCTGCGTTGGTCTCTGCTCCGGGGCGCGGCCTTCCTCTCTCGCCTTGACCGACTGCAGGATGGCGAAGATGCTTTTGGAAAAGTTCTGCGAGGGCAAGATGACAGAGGGTTCAACGGACTGAACAGAGGAGGCGTTCAAATATCAACCAGCTTGCGTTATTTACCTTTACCGGCACGGCACTTTGGTGATTTTGAAGATAAAAATATTCCACGCGATACATGGGGTGGTCAGGGGAGTGCCGGGGCAGGGGCAGGGATTCAGGGCAAGCTTCATAAAAATATTCCAGATAAAAGCATAACCCTAGGTTAAAACTCCCCTCATTTTTTTTGGCAGTACATCTTCTTGACCCAGGCTTCGGCAGACTGCACTTACACTCGACCAACAGAGCTGTTAGAGAGCCATTTTTGGTGCGGAACAAGAACCAAACAAACAAAAACCAAAGTCGTCTTCAGTCTTCCAGTGAGAGACCAGAGAAGCGAGCACCCAACCTTTCCAGACGGTTATTTTTCGCTGTGTTCGTAAAACTCTCAGTGCAATAACACCACCGCGCAGGGAGAGAACGCAGCAGGAAGGGAATTTTTGGTTCTGAAAATAAACGTGTAGAAGTGTGAACTCTGCGAACCAGCCATGCAGCAAGGCGTCACAATCCACTCACTCCATAACAAACTCATGTTTCGGCCTCCCCGCATTTCATAAACTTGTATTTTTAGCAACGTTTTGGACTTGTTAGGAAGAGGATTTGTCTTGAAGTGGAAGCGCAGAGATCCCACC
>JAQLOM010000001.1:21165144-21181580 GCA_030068315.1 Chrysichthys thysi
CCCCCCCCCCCCCCCCCCCCCCCCGGGGGTGTGGGAAAACGGTCCCATCAAAACTCTACCGTATTTCTAGCCTTTTTAAAACTGGAACATGGGAAACGGTGTGGAAAGTGCATGCATGGAGAGTTTTCTTGTGCTGGATGCAGAAGTATTGGTACCCCTGACTGTGAAACAAGACTGCGGTATAAAATGATTACACGACATCTTAAAACAAGTGTAGAAATTCCCTTAACTTTCCTTAAAAAGTAAAAAAAAAAAAATACATCATAATAATAATAAAAAAAAAAAAAGAGGCGTATTCTCTCTTAAGACATGTGGAAATACTGGCATATCCAAAATAGTGATAACAACGAGGAGAAAAAGGTGGTTAACTTAACACGGTTAAACCGCTAACACGCACAATCCAAAAGTTTGGGAAAAGTCATCGGTTTCCCCCAGGAGTGATGCCTCGATCTTTATCAGATACTGTTAAAGTGAGGGGCGGCATGTAATATTCATCATGGGGGTGCCAATACTTTTGAATCAACATGATTTTAATTTTTTTTTTTGGCAGGAAAACTATTACGGCGCACTACTCATAAATGTGCGAGCGCGTTTTTACAAACAAAATACGTCCAAAATGTTCAGGAGTCGATGATCACGAATAAGGCTCACCTTGCCGCTGCTCTGTAAGATGGTGGTGCGTGTCCTCCACACTCTCTCCCTGCTCACGATGTCCCTCGTCACGTCCACCTCAGCGTCCACGAAGCTCCTCTGCTTCAGCGTGATGTCGTCGTCCAGGTCTGTCTTAATGGTCGAGCGCTTTTTGGCCATGATTTTGGCCTTGATGGCGGCGATCTTCTCCACCGACATGGCCTCCGAGAGCGAGCTGAGAACAACACGAGAGCACAAAACGTGACCGAAGTACGAGATCACGCACCTCGCACTGTGGTGCTGTCGAATCCTGAGCTCTGATTGGTCACAAGGTGTTGAACTGTTTTCTGCCAGAAGTGCAGGATTATGTTAACGTGCTTGCGCTGCTATGCTATGCAGGCTTATGTTAATGCTACCGTTTCTCTGGGAACAGGTCAGGTTTTCTACACGGAGACGTTCAGGGAAGGAGTCTCCAGCGTCAGCGCTGTGGAGCCAGAACTTTACAATTTCTCGGTGCCATGACGAGCTGCCTAGCTCGTTTCTCGTGGACGCCTCACAACGTGAACCAGATAAAGCACGACGCATGGTGGTGGTTTAATGAATCCAAATTTTGCTGTGAATGAAAACGTATTTCGCACGATCACGTTTGGGAAGGTGAACAGAACGAGGAAACCTGTCCCGAGCTATTTGCTGCGTGTTCGGATTATACGTGGAAAGTTTGTTTTATTTATTTATTTTCAAGCAATTTGTTTACAGGCAAACCAATTTTCCAGGATGCGGCTCTCGTTTCTGCGGCGTGACAACCTTCATCTATCTTCCTCTAAATCTCAGTGGCTGCTTGATTGCGAGTGCCCTCGTACCGGATCTGATCCGTCTGCACGATGCCTTCCTTATGGCCCTCCAGACGAGCAGCCAGACGTTCCTTATCCAGACGCACCCGTTCTTCATCCTTCACACACAAACACACACACACTTGGTTTACGCTCTGCGGACTCATGCCTACGACACGGATACACAGCTTCAGCATGAGCCTGCTTGGTTTACCTCAACTCGTGGCTTTTTGGCTTCAGAAGACACCTCGTCTGCGGCCCTTTTGACTGTTCAAAGACAAGGCGTTAATTTTCAGGCCAAAATTAACTCACGCGAATTCAAATTCAAAATAAAACTCTGAAACGTGCAAACTTGGCCTACTGCACAAATTATTTCCTTAAATCAGGTTGGTACCAGGTGTTACATAACTCCAAAGCAAGCTGCACGTCAGGAAGATAGTAAGTCAGATCGTAAGTTAGTACAACAGTCAAATATTAAGTCAGAACGTCAGACAGTGAGCCAGCACGTCAGGAAACTCTTAGGTCAGTACATCAGATAGTAAGTCAGTACGTCAGTAAAACATCAAGTCATGCATGTGAGGAAAAATACCAAGTCAGTACTTAAGTAGGTCAGTGAAATAAAGTCAGTACGTCAGTACGTGAACGAAACAGAAGGACAGAACATGAGGGGGGAAAAAAAATCTGAAGTCAGTATGTCAGAAGGCATGTCAGTATATAAGGAAAAATATTAGGTCAGTACTTCAGTAGGTCAGCATATGAGTACATCAGTAAAATATTACGTCGGTTACGATGTGAATGAAATGTTAATTCAGTATTTCAGCAAGTCAGCACTTCAGAAAGACAGCATGTCAGTAAAATATTAAGTCTGTACATGAGGGGAAAAAAAAAAATATGGAGGCAGTATGTCAGGGACGATAGTCAGTACATCAGACAGCAAGTCAGTACGTCAGGAAAAATATTACATCAATACATCAGATAATTCAGCGTATTGGTAAAATATTAGTTCAGTACTTCAGTAGGTCAGCATGTGAGTAAAATATTAACTCAGTACGTGAATGGAATATTAATTCAGTACATCAGTAATACAGTATGCGAGTAAAATATTAACAGGGGGGGGGGGAGAATACATGGTCAGTATGTCAGGAAAAATATTGGGTCAGTACAAGTCCATACATAGATAGTAAGCCAGTACATCAGTGAAATATTAGGTCAGTACTTCAGTAGATCAGCATGTGAGTAAAACATTAAGTCAGCACATCAGTAAAATATAAAGTCAGTAAGTGAACCTAATATTAAGTCAGTATGTCAGGGAAAAATCAGTACATCAGTAATACAGCATGAGAATAAAATATTAAGTTAGCACATAAGGAAAAAAAAATATGGAGTCAGGTCAGTACGTGAGGACGATAGTCAGTACATCAGGAAAAATATTAGGTCAGTACAGCAGATAATTCAGTACATCAGAAAAATATTAGGTCAGTACAGCAGATAATTCAGCACATCAGAAAAATATTAGGTCAGTAGGTGAGTAAAACATTAACTCAGTACGTGAATGGAATATTAATTCAGTATTTCAGTACGTCAGTAATACAGCATGTGTGTAAAATATTAAGTCTGTACATAAGGGGAAAATACCCACCAAAAAATATGAAGTCAGTATGTCAGGAAAAATATTGGGTCAGTATATCAGATAAGTCCATACATGGATAGTAAGCCAGTACACGCCAGTAAAATATTAGGTCTGTACGTCAGTAGGTCAGCATGCGAGTAAAACATTAATCCAGCACATCAGTAAAATATCAAGTCAGTAAGTGAACCTAATATTAAAGTGAGTCAGTATTTCATCAAGTCAGTACGCCAGGGAAAAAGTCAGTATGTCAGTAATACAGCATGTGAGTAAAACATTAAGTCAGTACATAAAGGGAAAAAATATGGAGTCAGGTCAGTACGTGAGGACGATAGTCAGTACATCAGACAGCAAGTCAGTACGTCAGGAAAAATTTGGGGTCAGTACATGGATAGTAAACCAGGACATCACTAAAAAATTACGTCAGTACATCAGATATCAAGATTGTGGACAATATTTATTATTACTAAATATTATTTAGCGGTATTAAATACAGATAGTAATTCAGTAAAAATATGAAGTCAGTACATCAGTGAGTGAGTTAGCATGTCCGTTATAGCAGTAATACATAAAGTCATATAGTAGGTCAGTAAAATAGTAAGTTAGCCAATAAAATATTAAGTCTGTATGACAGTAAGTTAGTCAGGAGGTGTGTAAATCATGAAGGACGTGAAGAGTCAGAAAGCCCGACTGTAGGCCAAGTAATATGTTTGGGTACGTCTGAAGTGTTAAAGAAAATGGTCAAATGTGACATTTCACGACGTACCGCTTCATTTCCTGGTCTAACGCTCATGAGGTTTAACACATTCATTTCTTTATACTGACTTTATAACATAAAATACAAAAAAAATCTCTCCTAACGGTTTACTTCACAAACACATCGTGCATATCGACGTATTCATCGTGTAAATAAAAAACAAAAACAAACAAAAAAGCTCCGCTCATGTGACGTACCCTGCGTGGGCCGCTGGAGGCCGATCTCGATGGGTGCACTTCTGTCGATACTCGTTGATGAAGCTGAGAAGGAGAGGGGGGAGAAAAGAAAGAAAGAAACAAACAAACAAAAAAACAAGATCCCATTATGTTTGCTCTTTTCATTTCCATGTTTCAAACCACGTCGGACCTCATGGCCCTCACACTTACAGCTTTCTCCATTGAGATACGACAGCAGGTCCTTCCTGTCTGGTCTCCTGACTACAGGAATGTTCTCTGTCTGCAGAGAGAGAGGAACTGGGTCAACAGCAGCAACACAATGGAAACATTACACTGGAGTAAAATCCTAATGTCCCCACAGACCCCCACACAATATCCCATATAGTCATCCCAATATCCCCACAGATCACCCCAATGACCATACAGACACCCATATGTCCTCAAATATCCCCTAATGCACCCTCAGATGCCCCAATATCTGCACAGACCACTTCTCCACAATGCATCCAAAGACCCCCAATCACCCTACAGATGCCCCAATTTCCTCACAGAGCCCTCCCCCAACAATGTCCCCATAGACCACCCCAATGACCCTATATACACCCAATACTCCCACAGACACCCCATAATAGATACCAGACGCCCAGTGTCCCCGCAAAAAACCCATCAATAGACACCCAACGTCCCCACAGAAACCCCATGACCCCAATGGCTCCACAGAAACCCCCATGCGTCCAATAGACACCCAGTGTCCCACAGACACCCCCCATGACCCTATATAACTGTCCTCACAGAGCCTCCCCAATGTCCCCACAGACCCCCCCCCCCCCCCCAAGTCATCCAATGTCCTCTCCTTGGTGCTTCAGTCACGTTAATTCAACACAACATCAGCATTCAGACTTATACGCACAGGACATATATCAAACCCGAACTGCCCGAGTTTCAGTTCCTTCAGCCTACGGTGATTATGTCTCCAGAATCAGGCGCGAGTTTGGATGAGAGGCAACTGAGGACTTACAGCGGCTCGCCGCACGTAGGACGGATGAGGGAGGTGCACGTTGTTGAGCAGGAAAAGGATGGAGTCCAGAGTGTAGTACTCCTTCGGCTGACCTTCTTTCCCTGTCCTGTAATCGAAAAGAATATAAAACTGAGGGGATTCCACCAAAACATTGAAACATGAATGGCGGAACTCCATGAAATCCTGAACATGCCCGTAGCCGTAAAGAAGACCCGACGTTAACATCAAAGCTCACAAGATTGACAGCTGAATCCAATCCCTCTTAATCCCAGTTTATCTTTAAGGCAACACACCGCACAGTGGATAGAGGCAATAAGGATGCATGAAGCGACACCACAAGGCCTGACGCGACTTCAGACAAGAACACACGTCTGGAGACAGACCTCCTTCAAAAACCGACAGGTCATACAGTTTCATGCCTAACTGAAGGGTCTTATTTAGCCACTTTTCAGCCAGCCATTGAAGTCAGATATCACAGGATAGCAATATTTTAGACTAATTGCAGAGCGAAGCTGACAACACTGGACAACTAAACCAACGGACATTGGTACCCTGCATAACAAACGCAATCCGTTCCAGCGGCGCGTAACAATGCTTTCGTCAAACTGTTCAGGATGAACTTTAAGAAACAAGGTTATTCCGCAAACAACAGTGCTCAAGTTTAACAGTTTACAGGTGCTAAGGGAACACAGTTGGTATGCTAATAAGTGCTCACGCGCTTAGCTCGCAATTTCCCACAGACTTCTATGGGAAATCGTGTAATCCGTTCCAAAGTCGCTGCGAAAAATCGAGAAAATTTAAATTGAAAGTGAAACCGGAACCACCCCCTGCTGATGATGCTTCGTCTGCATCTGGCACACATCTGGCTGGATTCAGCCATTTTTTTTTTAGCATTAAACGCGATTTTTCACGTGCAACAGGCGTTCGTCCTGCGAGTCGCACGCGCATCCACAGTGGCGTTCGCCACGTGGAACGTTTGTTCTGCGGGGCACCACTGTACTAGATTTGGCTGCAGAGATACCAGGATCATATCACCAGATTTACCATTACGTGTTTAATGTTTCTCTATTTTAACCTCCTGGTAGAGACAAGCAAGTTCGGGGGATGAAATTTTATGTGATGTTTCTCCTCCATCTGTGGAAGAAGAACGCGGGGAGCGTCATAACCTCCTGGCAGAGGCAAGAAAGTCTTACGGCTAAAACTCGGCTCTCACAGAGCTGCTGGACCGCTTGCTGCTGTGGAGTGACTGACACTAAGGTGAAAAAGATCATGTTTAAGGTCATTTCCACTGAGAAACTGTAATTTTTGTGTTCATTAGCAACTTTGAACGAAAACGTCCTGCGTGTGTCTGCAGCAGGGACCCTGAGGGAGGTGAAGGCTTGCTAGCTAACAGTTCTGAGGTGAAATAGACATTTGAAGGGTGAGGTCTCGGGGACATATCGCGATATTTAACGTGACCCAAAGACTTGCGTTGCTAATAAACGGACCGTTAACCTGACGTACGAGATTTGGCTACGTAGTATCGCGGGAATTACCCTCAGGTTCCGGACGCGTCCCTGGATAACCACGGGGAACACAAACATAAAGGTAAAAAAACAACAAAAAAAACACCAACAACAACAAAAATAAATAAACACAAAACAATGCTTTCGCCAAACTGTTCAGGATGAACTTTAAGAAACGAGGTTATTCCGCTAACAACAGTGCTCAAGTTTAACTGTTTACAGGTGCTAAGGGAACACAGTTGGTATGCTAATAAGTGCTCACGCGCTTAGCTCAGGTGATGAACCGTGCCGAGGACTCGACAGGTAGTTTAGTCACCTTAAAGACTTCCTACGTGAAGCGTCTCGAAGTCAAAAGTAAGACAACTTCTGTGCACGCTCCGTGCAAAACTTGCAAGCTAGCCGTGTAGCCGTTTAGCTAGGTCAAACAAACAACTTTCGCGGTGCAGATGTGCATAAAGCCTGACTCACCCCCAGATGACGTAGTTGGTTTTGACATTTTTCGGCCAAGAAAACTCCCCAAAGATGACTTCGTCGCCTTTAGCGATGATCTCCTTCTTCTGGATGTTGTACTGTCGTAGCACACTCAACACGTCCGCCATCTTCCACTCGCCTTCACGCAGGAATAATGTTGTATTATCGGAGCCCTGTACAAATACACGCTCAGGCCGTGTTCCAAACGCCTTCCTGGTCACTCTATAAGAGCCCTAATAAGGGCCTAACGTAACGGCGTTCCAGAACCTTCGTAGTGCCCTATGTGGCTAATGTACACGCACCCGCGACTGGCCTGACCGCGATAAATGCCTGTTTGAAAATGGCCCCAAACGAGGTGGAAAAAAATCCAACATAGAAATCTCGGGTTGTCGTTTTTATCCGAAATGACCTCAATGACACGTTATATTCACTTCATAAACGCATTCAACCTAAAAGTATGTATTAAACGACATACTTTTATTCAGTCATACTACAGACGCACTCGTGAGGCAGAATCCCACACGATACTACTGTGTACTGGGAGGAAGATAGGCTCGAGCTCGATCCCTACTCTTTCAGTGCACTATATAGGATACAGAACAGGGGCTTCTACAGAAATTTATGTCATTTGGCCCGAATTCTTAATAAATACAAGCAAAAAATGCTCGCTAGAAAGAGGTAATGAATCACACTCTAATCTAGACCAGGAATTCAGACCCAGTGAGAGGGGAGCTGTATCCCAAATTACTTCTCCCTGGATATATATATATATATATATATATAGTGCACTTCATTAGATCCAAAAGCCCTTATTTCAGAGCCTATATTGTCACCTTACACTATATAGGGAATATGGAGTGGGATCCCAAATGACTCCCCTTTATTGAAAATATAGTGTAGTGAGCTGTTCTTCTAATCTAGCTTATAACGTAGGGGCCCTATGTAGTTTTCTTACTTGGGGAACATCCAGCAGATTTACAAATTGCCAAATGACTCCCTTTTGGATACATAGTGTACTTCATAAAGTGCTCAGAAGCTCATGGTTTACAACCTGTGTGTATTTTAGGCCTCGCTTCCACGATGAGAGGGCTGAATCCCAAATCACTCGATTTTTTGTTTCATTCCCTATGTAGTGGACTTACAGGGAAAGGAGGGAGATGAAAACCTGCCCCCCCAGAAGAGTTCCGGAACCTTTTTAAGACCTACACAGAGTTTCTTTCGTTGCGCCCTAGGGTATAGTGTGTAACACAATGACCCTACCTACTGCCCCCTATACTTAGTGCCCTACATGCATAGTGCAGAATGCTGTGTAAGAGTCAGGCTCAAAACGCGTGAAGGTCTGCAGTGTTTGGCCTCATAGCCTCTATGCAAACATTTTTCTAAATGCATTTTCTCTAAAGACTAAAAGTATCGGCACCCCACGTTTAACACTTGCTTATCTGGAAATGCGGTCACATGACACAGGAAAACAAGACACACATACACACAACACTGAGGCTATATATTTGGGTTTTCTTTCCTAAAAAAGGTCCTTTTATTAAACGGTAGGCATTGCAGGCGTCGTGGTGATGGTTACAGTGATTCAAGAGCAGAATTCTCTACAGTTCCAGCGATCACAGTGCGCTTGGTTAACCACCGATCGACGCGACGCGTCTGTTAGAACTTCCATCTTCACAGGAATCGTCATTCTAGTGTTAAAAATCTCAAACAATCATCATCATCATCAACAATCATCACGCTTCAGGTTTACAGTCTCGAAACTAAAGTGCTACAGTAGCTAACAACGGCTGTGTCTCAAATCTCTTTACACTCAGGAACCCTCGTCGGGTTCTTCCGACCAACGACCCCCACCCCACCCCACCCCCCGGAATGGATGTTAAAAGTTTAAAAGAAAAACAGTACTGTAAAGTGGAGTGTGTAAAAAAAAAAATAAAAATAAAAATACCACAATAGTTCTTTTTAAACTAGCTACTTTGAGCATGTGAGCTAGTTATTTAGCTAGGTAGCAGGCTGATGAGATTCTGTAGGTGGGTTTAAAAACGGTATGGGAAGCCGGAGAAAGAAAGAAAGAAAACTTGCAGCCATGGAATAAAAAACACACAGTTGCTAGCAAAACAGGATTTAGCGGCAAGTGAATTAACAGCTATGCTACATCTTGGTCATTATTAGCTAATGATGTCAAACTTTGGTGTAAATAAAAAGGCTAAATAGAAACACAAACAGTGTAAATATGTGTAAGCGTTCCCACGGCGATGCTTGACGTTCCTGGGGTCAAAATGGGCAGAGCTTAAGTTACACTTGATGAGCCAAATCACAAAACACCGGTTGTACCTAGCATAAATCTGGACTTAGTGGAAAGCTCTTGGGTTTGCCATAATGTGACGCACCAAGAAAAAAAAGAAGGAAAGAAAGAAAATAAATAAAAAATAGCTAGCTGGTTAGCTTTGGAAAGGACCTGACGGCTTGCTCTATGTTATGTCTTTGTATTTAGAAAGTCGATGTTAACGTTAGATCCCGAAGCACAAAGCTGGGCAATGTTAGCACAGGTGATACAGTAGATAATTCCGGGGTTTTCATCATGAAAAAAAAAAAACACAACAACAAAAAAACGCATTTCCCAGTAAAGTATTACGCTGTCTGAAAAGAATAAGAATAAAAGCTAATTGGTTGGCTGAACAGCATTTAAGCCCCCCCACTCTGACCGAGAAACACCTCTCACACGGAACAGATTCATAAGTGTGCCGATATTGTAAACTCAAAAACGCGCATCTTAAATAAATCCAGTCCCATTCGTTTCAAATAAAATAAAGCGATCTGATATCTATCAGCAAAGACGAATCGTCAAGAGAAGTTTTTAAAAAAATTTTTTTTTTTATCAGGACATTTGATTCTTCGAACAACATTTGTCTTTTTCCCCTCGGTCAAGCAGGTAAATGTACCGTTAGTATTTCTGGGGTTAATTTTGGTTATTAGATTATTCAACGTGGCGTAAAAACAAACAAACAAAAAAAAACCAAGCTAACCTACTTGTATAAAAGTCTAAAAAAAATTTCAAATGTAAACATCATACAAATAGTAAATTATATCACAAGTGACAATATTAATATCGCTATTATTGTTATTGTTATTATTAGCATATTTCAAACCTGTTAGCTACATCTTTCAATTTTGACTTCAAGTGAACCTCGACAGTGCCTGTTCCAGGATACTACATCATCATCATCATCATCATCATCATCACCGGAACAACTTTGAATTTGTTTACACACACACTGGTCAGCTTCCAAGCCTGGAGTTTTTCCTCTGCTGCGTCCCGTGGTCACACGACGACATCCAGGAAATCTCCAAAACCAAAAATAGATTTATTAATGGATTAATTTTTAATAAAACCAAATACGGTGTTGTAGCTTTAAAGTGCCCTGATGAAGTCAGCTGTTCTCCGTGTTTCAGAGGAAAGGCTCCATCCAGCCTGCTGGACTTTACAGGAAAAAAAGACAGAAACGAGTGCACGTTTAATTCCTTGCTTTTCTTTCCTCGGGGTAGTTCGTCCTCCCGTGGTGCGCTCCTCTCACACGACGTCCATGACGAAGTCCCGTATGACGTCGACGGTGCGCGAGTCGAACCCGCAGATGTCCAGCATGCCGCGATCGTCCGGGTCAACCACGTTGAGGCTGTTCGTCGCCATGCCGCATACGATCAGCTTGGAAAATATGCCGGTTTTCTTTTGTTTTTGTTTTAACGTTTATAAAGGAAAAGAAAAGACAAGAAGACACACGTTTCACACATTTTAAAATCTGCCAGGTGAAAATGTGCTTTTGTTTGTTTTTACCTCGACTCCTTGGTGTTATTTGAAAGGCGTCCTACCTGTCTGTAGGCCCTGAGCGTTTCTGCGGGATTGGACCTCCCAGGCCAGGTTTCATTATTGGTGAAAATGATGAACACGTCCACCGTTTTGTCGTTTTCCGAGGCCCAGGTTATAGGCAGGGAGCAGTCTGTACAACTACTGCACACCTAAACAACCGGAAGTACGGTTAAAAGATGAATTAGTCACTAACGAGCTTAGAACACAGAAGCGTTTGTCATTCCTACGCGAGGGAAACGGAAATGAAGAAATTATTAGGAATCTTATCTGCTTGCCTTTAAAAAACAAAAACACTTGATGTATTACGTACAAGACTTTAGAAAGACAAAACAGTTTTATTTCGTTATTAGAGTTTATATGTGTGCGTGTTGATGCAGGGCATTTGTTTTAGGTAAACAAACGCTCACCTGCACTAACTGCATGGTTATTTGGAGGAGAGACGCCTCGGCTGAGATACCGCAGGGAACGACGGCTCCTTCTGAAAACAGCACGACGTCTGCGTTCGGTTCGCTGCGTGTGATCACCTTTAAAGGAGAAGAAAAACAACAGCATGCAGCCAAAAACAGACAAACGGAATGTGGAGATTTTTTTTCGTTGTAAGCTCTGTGAGTAAATATTAATAAAAAAAATAAAAATAATAATGCCCTTCGATCGAGGCAAAGGTTGAATGTTGAAAAAGAGAGCGGGCGTAAACACAGGTGATTATGGCATGAGAGCCAATCAAGAATCGGGATTTCATAATGAGGAAGAAGAAAAGTTGATGCTGGTGCTACAAGATTTTAGCAATTGTGAATCATATGAATCATGTGCTTTATATGAATCGTTTGAATCAGTTTCTTTATATAAATCATATAAATCACTCTCTTTATCTGAAACTATGAATCATTTACTTTATATGAATCATATGAATCGTGTTCTTTATACAAATCATATGAACCATGTTTTTATATGAATCATGTGAATCATTCTTTATTTGACCATATTCTTTATACAAATCATATGAATCATTTGAATAATTTTCTCTATATGAATCATATGAATCATGTTCTTTATATGAATCATTTTCTTCATATGAATCATATGGATCATGTTCTTTATATGAATCATTTGAGTAATTTTCTTTATATTAATCATTTTCTTTACCTAAATCGTATGAATCATTTTCTTTTTATGAATCGTATGAATCATTTTCTTTACCTAAATCGTATGAGGCATGTTCAGAATATGAATCATATGAATAATGTTCCTTACATGAATTGTATGAAGCATTTTCAGGATATGAATCAGTTTTTTATATGAATCATAAGAATCATGTTCTTTATATGAATTTTATCAGCCATGTTTAGAACATGAATCATATGAATCATGTTCTTTATATGAATCATATCCTTTATACAATTCATATGAACCATGTTTTTATATGAATCATGTTCTTTATATGAATCATGTGAATCATTCTTTATATGACCATATTCTTTATACAAATAATAAGAATCATGTTCAGGATATGAGTCATAACGCGCATGTCACAGATTTAGAGCGTTAGTGCTACACTAAATGTGAGTAAAGCAGCTGGATGTGAGATTATGGGTAAAACATCACCATGCTCATGGCCGCTGCTAGGGTCACCGTGCTGACGAGGCTGCCAAGAGCCATGCTGCCGAGTCGAGCGCTCACGTCCACTCCCACTACGAAGCGTTTCCCCGTAGACTCAACGTTCTGGGAGGGAGAAGACATGAACGGGACGTTACGTGGCATTACGCGAATGTCTCTTATACAAGCGTCACTTTCAGATTCTGTAGTGTAAGCTGATTGTAGTCGGTGCATCCGAACTCACCGAGAGACATCTGCAGAAGGCGGAGTCGAGCGCCTGAACAACATCTCTGTACGGCTTCCATTTTAACTTCCCTCGCTTGCTGTGTCCTCGCTTGTAGTTCTCAGCTGCCAGCAGGACACTGAGTGGATGAGTTTTAGCCTGAAGGAAAGACGTCAGTTACAAATGAACCGAGCGACACAAACTCACCATAATCTCCTCAGAAATCGTACTCCAGCTCCATCCAATTTTTCCATTTATTATTGTGATTTTTGATAAACGTTTACAAATTCAAAACTCTAAAAAGACCGTTTTTCAACTTCCTATAATTAATTCCTTAATTAAATTAAGGGAAAACATTAACTTGAATAAACAAGCTATTTTAATCAATCTTTTACTCAATGCCTTAAAGCATTTTTTCAATCTAAATATTAATAATTAATATTAATATTAAGTAAAAAAAAAAAACAAAACCATCCAATTGAAATTTTGGCACAGTTTTCATCTGAGGTTTTTCACTTTTTTTTTTTAGTTTTTTTGTTTTTTTGTTTTTTTTTTTGTTTTTTTTTTTTACAAATGTTGGAATTTTTTTATATTTTTTTTTTGTTCAAATACGTAAATGATTACATTTCAATAATTTTTTTAATTAATTTTTTAAGAAAAATAGATTTTAACTAGTTAAAAATCAAATAAATGTATTTAATTAAAAATAGAAAATATCAATGTTATCAAAGTTTTTCACTCATTGTAAAAAAAATGTTCACATTTTTTTTTCTTTTAATATTTAATTTTTTCATGTTTGCATTTTTTATTTTAAGTTTTTCATTTTTATCCTGTTGAGATTTTTTTCTTACTTTAACACTGCATATTATTTCTTTTCTTTTTAAGGATCCTTGACAAGTTACTGCATGTAAATAGAGCTGCATAAAATCTACAACTATTATTATTATTATTATTATTATTATTCTTTGCCTTCAATAGCTCGTGTTCATCCTGAATCCTCTCACACACAGACGCCGCGTCCGGACTTCCCGGGCCCAGGAATTTATCCGCCGTCATTTTTCCCAGATGTGCGAGCAGCATGGAGACGGACATCTCCTTCAGCAGAGCTTTCCACACCTACACACACACACACACACACACACGGAGAGACGAGAAAATACATAAACACTACGCTGCTTACATCACACTATACCTTATAATAAATAAAACACACAGGTTTTTATAAATCTGTCCATTTATCCACACCATCCACATCTCCATCTGTCTCTCCATCCCTCTGTCTGCCCATTTACTTATCCATCCTTCCACCCACCCCTTTCTCTTTCTCTCTCTCTCTCCAAAAAACTTTCTTATGAATGCAGCATCCTCTCCCTGTGTGTGTGTGTCTGCGTGTGTCTGTCTGTGTGTGTCTCCCACCTCTCTGAACTTCAGGTGTTTAGCCAGGACGTGTTCTCTCTCCAGGTTGTGTTCCTCGATCAGATGCGCCACCTCCAGCTCGTCGCTCGAGTGCTTGGTCTTCTCCACGGCCTCCAGGAACACAAACACCTCCATCACGTCCTCCGTCTTCTCTCTGTCCGCGTACGTCTCCTGCACCGCCTTCCAGCCTTTAGTCACATATTTACTCACGACCGCCATGGCTGTTCAGCACCAAAACAAAAGAAAAGAAAAGAAAAAAAAAAAACGATTAAACCGACTCCTCGTTCAGGGCTCTGCATAATGTTCAAAAGGAATAATTTACATCATCAGCATCAGCGTTCGTGTAGCTGAACTCGCATCGGAGTATTGTGTGTGTGCAAGTGTAGTGAGTGAGTTACATCACTTCCTGTCCTCACCATCGTTGGCCGGCTTCAGGTGTGCCAGTCGGAACAGGTCCTGATGAGACCAGCCTCCTTTCCTTTTACACTTGGTGATGTCGCGCGCCAGTCTGAGGGCGTCTCGCGTGTTGTACCAGTCGGCCACGGCTTTCCTCAGCGCCCGGCCCCACATGCCGCGCTGCCCGGCGCCGCTCAACTCCTTCTTATACTGAACAAAGCTGAACAGCTCGCTCGGGGACGTGCACACCTCTTTCAGGACGCCGTACGCCGCGCGCTTGGCCTCCACATCCGAGTGCTGCGAGATCGCGGCCAGGGTGAACAGAGCAGCGCCGGAGTTTCTGACTCCGCCCCTCAGGCTCATGGTTCGCACCTCTTGCACCGCCTCGCTGCCCCGGCCAGCCTCGAGCAGCTCGCTCATGGACGAGGCCCGCTCGAGGCACAGGTTCCGCTGCTCGTGTGCTCTGCAGGTGGCGCTCTCTGAGCCGTAACACAGGAAGCGGCGCAGGCGGACTTCCTCCGTCACGCCGGGCACGCTTCCGGTTTCACTCGCACAGCTTCCTGCTTCCTGCTCTGGAGACAGACATGACGGATCCATGGCGGTGCTTCCTGAAGGGAATCAGACCCCGTGTTATTACCAACTGCGCCATGCGGATGCTTTCAAATTTGTGGAACCACTAATGCATACACATTTTAGTTACGATGACGATTGCGATACACCAAAAATTGGAAAATATTTAGAAAATATTTAAGATTCGTGGGCAGGCATTGGAGGCAGGCCGGTGAAACGGCGTATAATGTATGATGCATTCGGACGACACCTGGATGTACGCGGCACTTGCCTAGCGTGATGCCTCACTCTCTCCCGCAACTCATGGAGTTACCTTGTGTATCGGTGTACTGCACAGTGCATTACCGCCTGTTTTTTTTTTTTGTGTGTGTGCATGGGTGTGTGTGTGTGTGTGTGTGCTTCAAGAGCTAATTTTAATTCAAAAGCATGTCTTCTAAACGCCCAGCACATCTCCTACAGGAAAAGACTCCTGGGCAGGCTAGGCTAGGCTAAGCTTGGCTAAGCAGTGGCATATTCGACATACGATATTCTCCACTTACGACGGGTACAGCGGAACGCATCTCCATTCTAACTTGAGGACTACCTGTATTTACATTTTATTAGTGTGCTTGCTCTGCAGGCACGCTATTGTTCTTCTTAAGTTTTATTATTCTTATTCTTATTATTCCGTTCACCCGTTTTTTTTCCCACCCCCTCCTAGGGCTTTCAAGCTAGAGACACCTTTCCAACTCAGAGACATCCGTGCCAATCCGGACATGATGGGTTGTTCAAATGGTTACCCTACCCCTTGTCGTTCGTTCGGTATTCCCGTGAATTTCTGTGAAAAACCAGCGCTCTCTAGGACCTTGAGGAGTTATTACTGTGCTTGCTGGTGCTGGCAACATTTGAGCAAGCGCACTTTGCATTTTCTCTGCGGAAATGCACTCTAGTTATTTTTATTCCCTTTTTCATTCATTCATTCATTCATTTATTTATTTTTCACTTTATTTGTGCACACTAGGCCCTCGTAGATTTCCTTACATTTGTTCAAAGTGGCCAAGAGAAGTATGGATTTATTTATCTAAATTGATCAATGGTTTTCCCCGTGACCAATCAGAAGCCAGGATTCAGATTCATCATTAAGACGCTTTTCAATCGTCTGCAAAGATTTTCAATTCAATTCAGTTTTATTTGTACAGCACTTTTAACAACAGAACACTGTCGCAAAGCAGCTTTACAACACATAATGTCCAATTAAAGACTTATTAATCAATAAACACATCCATAAGTACACACATACATTATATATATATATATATATATATATATATATATATATATATAAAGTCCCTGTCCCTAATGAGCGGCTTGTGGGCCGGTGGC
>JAQLOM010000001.1:21196970-21216970 GCA_030068315.1 Chrysichthys thysi
CACACACACACACACACACACTCACTGGTCCTTTTTCCAAAATCGCTGGCCACATCCACCTCACACCCACTCAGGAGATGAGACATGCTTGGCCTGTTCCAGCAGAAGGTGCTCGTGCTCGTAGGTGATTGGCTGAAGACGCTGAGCCCACAGTTCCCCATGTTGCTTTACAGACGTTCGGCTTGTTCTGCACATCATCCAAAAAGCAAACATTTTTCCAGAGATTATTTCAGGAGCCATAAAGTTTGTCTTATCTTATTTTTAATTCCAGCAGATACGTCACATTTAAGTGGCTCTGATTCAGTGATTTGTTTGTGCACGCGTGTCAAAGTTTACAAAGAGTATTTGAGGTTTAGCTTAAAAAAAATAACCCTTTGACTTAAATTTCAGCTGAATCCAGATTCTATGAGAATAGATATGTATATTGAAGTAGGTAAAATCTTGGTATCTACTTTTATTAGATAACTCAATGTTTAACAAATGCTCACAGTTGTAGCCAGGCCTGGCGCTGGTCCATTGGGCGCCCTAGGCAGGATTGATAATGGCGCCCATCGTACATACAGGTGGGGGTGGGGGGTTGACAGAATTAAGGTTTTGTCTCGTTTTGTTATATTACGTTTAGTGATATATATACAGGATATATGACGGGTGGAACTAGATGGTGCCGCCCACCAATTGTGGCACCCCCCACCACCACCACTACCAATTTGGCGCTCTACGCAGCTGGCTTTCTCGCCTATTATTAGTGCCGGTCCTGTTCGTAGCTACCTTAACATTTTCTAATTGGGTACATATTTTATATAGTTCACTTTTTGTGGATAACTAAAATTCTCCTAGCTACATATTTACCTTTGTAACTAGCTTTAAATTTGAACAGCTATATATTTTTATTGCTATTAGTAACTCAAATGTAAGTAGTTCAATTTTTTTATTAAGTCGTTTGTTAAAATTCTGCAAGCGGGATTTTTGTAGTGAGCTTATAATTTGAGCAGGTACTGTATATTTTCTTTCAGTAGCCTGATAGTAGGTCCAATTGGAGTGACTTTATTTGAGTATACAGTAGCTCAAATTTAAGTAGCTATGTTTTAACTTTAACTATAACTAGATAGTTAAAGTTCGGGTAGCTACATTTTTTTTTTACTTTGTGACTAATTTTAAATTTCAGCAGCTATATTTTTTAATTTTGTAGCTACATATATTTTTAAATATTGAAAAACTGAGTTACTACATTTGAGTACATGTTGCAACTCAAATTTAAGTAGCTATTTTTTTATTGTTTTAGTAGATAGTTAAGAACTATATTACATTTTGTAATTAGGTTAAAATTTAAGCTTAAAATATCAATAATTCCTCTATTTATTTATTTTTTAAAAGCCCTGCTACATACATAGAGTTGACTTTTGTCAAATGACTTATCTTCAAAACACTGGCAACACCAATCAAACACCCACTAAGGAGGTGTAATGTGATTGGTCTGCTCAATTACAGTAAATTGGCTAATGATTTATTTGAGAAACAAATCTCAGCTACAGCAATTCACAACCCAAATTCCAGAAAAGTTGGTACGTTCTTTAAATTTGAATACAATGAAAACTAGATTGGAGAGCCTCTGCCCATCTTTACCTCTGAGAGACTCCGCCTCTCTAAGACATCCCTTTATAGCTAATCATGTTACACACCTGATATCAATTAACGCAATTAGTTGCTAGATGTTCTCCCAGCTGAATCTTTTTAAACTTTTGTGCTTTTTCAGCCATTTGTTGTCCCCGTGCCAACTTTTTTGAGACCTGTAGCAGGCATCAAATTTGAAATGAGCTCATTTTGTGCATAAAATTGTAACATTTCTTAGTTTTAACATTTGTTATGTTATCTATGTTCTGTTGTAATAAAATATTGGCTCATGTGATTTGAAAGTCTTTTAGTTTTCATTTTATTCAACTTTAAAGAACGTCGCAACTTTTCTGGAATTCAGGTTGTACAATAAAGGCACAATTACATTGTCAGCCACCAGTATAGTACCAGACGTTCCAGATGGATGGTTCTTGGTACCTGCCAAGAGCAACACCAATAGGTACTATTGGTATTTGGAGATGACACTAAGACCTGATGTTCAAAATGCTGTTTATATTTTGCGTGCTTGATAATAAAACCTTGCAATATTTTCCATCACTGGAAGGAAATATTTTCCATCAAGGAAACTAGACTAGTGCTTGAATTGCAAAGAAAGATATTCCACCATCTAATTTTACATGTATTGCGTCTGACTTCCATGACAATCCCTTGGCAGGCAATGAAATGTCATTTTCACGCCAACTTTTTAGGCTTAAATGCTGTAAAACAGGATCAAATTGGCTCTTGATCGTAATCCCCCTCCTCAAAAGATGGATTAGGACATTTTTTCACCATGCAGCCTTGCAGAGCGGCAGCCGAGGATGTAAGAAAGTCAAATTCCCCCTATGATGAGTCAATTTACTGCTTTTATTATTTCATCACTTTCGGTTCCTCCATTGGGGATTCGTTTGATGTCTCACAACTTCCCGCTGCTTTGGCTTCTCTGGCTTCACAGGGAGGGAGAAATATAATAAAAGTAGAAGCTGAACTGTTTGAGCAAAGTGTACAGATGATGAGGTGGGACAGCAGGATACACTAAACAATTAAAGCGCCGCTGCCTGGTTCCGTTTATGTCGAGCTGAAGCAAGGGAGAAATCCCACTGCATCACTGTCAGGAGGTAGTCAGACAGCTCACATGTTAATTGTGAAAATTAAAAAGCAGAGTGAATATATTTTACTTGAAACCTTCAAGCACCGTGCAGAGTACCATAAAGCTCAATCCAGAGCACATTGGATTTAATTTCTATATATTCTTCCACTGGAAAGATATATTTTCCCCACTGTGTAGGTAATACTCACCTGACCCTGTTTAAGGCCTTCAAGTCCTCCTGCTCTTTATTTGGCTACACGGATATCACATATTTTCCAGCAATTAAACAAAGATAAGACATAAATCCTGCTTTTTGGGGGCTAACCAGAGAAAAGATATGCTTGTTCATCTAATCTATGTTTGAGGGCCAAACATTCCAGTCATTTCTGACAGAGTGCTCAATTCCAAGAATTGGTAATGTTTTCAAAACAGCATATTATCACCTGTGTAATATAAAGGTCTGTACGTAATGTTCCTGCTTCTGATAGTGATATCAGATCACTTATTTACAACAGGTTATTTAAGAGCGGACCATAATGATGAATCACATCCTCTTGAATCCGTACGCTGGCCATCCACCGATTTGCAGTTGGTTTCTTGCCCCGTCGGATCGTACTCTGGATGTACACTACAAGATGACTACTTAACTTTTTGCCATGACTTTTTAGGAAATAGATTAGATGTTTGTTGGTGTCAAGGTTACCCCAAATACAGCTCAGGACTATGGTTCCCATCAGCCAATGCGCTTCACCTGACTATGCCTCATGAGTATTTCCACCCCCTGAATCACATAATAGTATAATGAGCACTTCTGGTATAGCACTCACGGCCTGGTGTTTGTTGTTTGCTGTTGATCGTATCTTCTAGTCATTGTGTGTTTAGCCATGAGAGCACAGGTCATGCATGCATGTTGGCTACATGTTTACTGTGGTTACTTGGGACATTGTTTTTGCATGTCCTCAGAACCTGATGCGACACGTCTACATGGTGCATTACCAACGTAAATAGTGAGGTAGTATGATATACAATGTCACCTCAGTACCAGGACATGTGAAACACACTTTCCAGTTTTCGAAGTAGTTTCCACCATTCTTATTTTACATGATAAACAATACGAACATTGCCTCAGTGTTTGTTGCTGATGTGCAAAATTGCAAGATGAAGTTAAGAAAGATATTCCATTGCCGGCAGGAAAGTTTTGGCTCCACCCTGCCCCCTTGTGGATATACGAGAAAGGCCAGACTGGTTTGACCAATCAAGAAAGCTACGGTTATTCACCTAACCACTCTTTAATGGTGAGCAGAAGCGCATCTCAAAAGACCCAACACACCAAATTGAACAGCTGAAGACCACCACATCAGGTTCTCCTCTTGTCAGTCAAGAACCGGAATCTGAAGCTACAGTGGGCATAGACACACAGTCACTGACGGACTAACTCAAAATGGACAGTTGAGGTTTGAGAAAGGTTTTTCCAATCTTCAGAAGTGTTCCTATTAAAGTGGCCAGTGAGTGTGAGTCTAAAACACTATATTTTCCTTTTAAAAACCTGTAAAAATGGATTTCTAATACGCAACACAGGAGCTTCAGGATCCAAATTGGCCAACTTGTCGTAATGACCATCGTTTCATTTAAGCCATGTGTCAATCAACGCTGTCCATCACTGTAGTGGAAGAAAGGGGGGAAAAAGAGGGTGAGGAAGCGTGGAAGGAAGGGCCTTAGGGAGTTCCATATCTGCCTTGGTCCCTGACACTAAAAGCAGCTTATCTCTCTCCCACACATTGACCAGCACTGCACTTAGAATTACTTATACACTCACAGGCCTCAAAATGAACCAGTCCTGCAAAAATAAATAAATAAATAAATCCAACCCAGTGTATCTCGAAAAATAAAACGCAGCCGACATTTCTCTTGGGTGTAAGAGCGAAGCAAATGATTGAAGGAGTAAAGGTGAGACAATGAGTGCACATTTTCTTATTCCTGGGTGAAGAGTCTTATCGCGGCTGGCTTGCTTTTCCTGTATCCTATTAAAAAAAAAACAACAAAAAAAAAGTAATTCTGTGCGCTGAAATGTGGACTCCCCGAGGGGACTTTTCTGTTTCACTTGGGGAAGTGGTAGCTCGGCGGTTAAAAGGAATAATCTGGACAGAAATGAAATGTACCCAGCGGTCTCTTTTTATGCCAAATGAATTTGGTTATCAGGAACATGTGAGGTGCATGAAGCTTGCGCTGGAGCTGTGACTGAGCTCGTCTTCCATTACATAAATTCAATTCTAACACAGACGGAGACACGCAGTCACAGAGATATGTCCATCAGGGTCTTGAGTCAAGATTCAGGGTCTTGATTGAGTCTTGATATTGAGGACACATTAATCACTTATACACCAACAGGTATTCACCCGGAGACACATAATTCGCTGCGACAAGGTAGTAATGGTTGTCATGGGAACCATTTCATAATAGTGTGGAGCTGAATTTTTAATTAAGCTAGTCATGTTTCCGGCATCCCATTGAATTCCTGTCAGTGTCAAATAAAACTTGACCCAATGCTTCTAACTGGTCTTTGGGTACCTGAGGTCTTTTGCCCAATTTAACATTGACTCATACAAGATCATACTGTATGATAAGGTTAGTTCGTAAAGGTTTACTTAAGATAATTTTGCTCATTTTGTGTGCTCCTTTAGTATATTAAACATTTCTAATATACCCCAACATACCTCTCGGTTTTGTCATTTTGGGCCAGCTAGCTAACACACGGCAAACAGTGAACAGAACTTACGCATATATTGCTACATTTCAGAAAACTTATTGTTCAACTTGTGTCAAGACTTGTGAAACTGGAAGTGGCTAGAATTATCTATTTATTTATTTATTTATTTATTTTTGCATGTTCCTGTTTAGATGGTAAGGCTGCAAGGAATTATTTTCTGAAAAAAAGAAAGGCTGTTCAATGGAAATAGAAATGAAAACGAATGATAAACCTAACGATATTTTAATATTATTGATATTTTTCATATTTTGTTCTACGTCTACTAAATGCCTGAAATGTATTGTAATATAATGTAATATTTAATATTAGATGTCTATCCATATATGTATATATATATATATATATATATATATATACACATGTATTTGACTGGAAAATTTCCGCCCCAGTTTTAGTGCCCTCATTCCACCTTTATCGTAACATCATCATCGTGAGGTAATAATCACACCCAGTTACTTGTTTGAAAAACAACATTGTGGGCTCAGCAACATCAGCCAATCAGCTGCCAGCATGAGAACCTTGTGCTTGAGTCAGCCAATTCCAGGTCGTCTCCTGAGAGGGCGTGAGGTGGGTGTGGACGGAATTGATTCAAAATAAACCCTCCATAAAAAGAAGACAAGGAACTGTGTGTGAATGAACTGAGCGACTCCCAAAGTTAAACTTTAACCACTAATCAAATCTCCATTATCAGCAAAGCATGTGCTTCATGTCCTAGTATCCCTGATTGCTAAAAAAAAAAAATACAGTTGCATTGGTGCTATAATACAGATGTTGTTAAGCTTATTAGTGTTTGGAACATCATGCTAACTCCTGGCCACTCACTTTTTAGACAGTATGGTTTTGTTCAATTAGTAAAAAATTTATTTGCATAATGTGGAGTTCTTGCTACAAAAGCAGGATCCAAAACTTGATGGCTTGGTGCCGAACTTTAGCTATATCATAATGGTGGGAGCTGTTATCAAATTACCCAACTACCGTAATAAGGATTTCATTTTGTTATATTTTTTAAAACCATACCGTCAAGGTACACACAAAATCTGCTTGAAATATACTGCACGGCTTTTCAGGCTGGAGAGAACTTTCTGTGCAGGATGAAGACTTGAGAACTATCATACTTCCCTCTCAGGACAGAATTAAAATTAGCACTTAGCAACTTATTCTAGGTTTCTAGGCCACAGTGGACCTGAAGAGAATTTGGGTGCTGGTGGTTCATCTTGAGAACGTTCCTTCCATCCGGCATTAGATCGTGCGGCGCTTTGGAGTCCCAAAATTCACCAAAATGTGCAGAAAAAAGAGGATTTTCTTAAAACACTTAGGATCCAGTTTTATTAGAATAGAAATTGGATGATAACATTTCTTGTATAATGATAAAGATATATAAACATCAGTGATTAACAAAAAGCTGTTTAGCTTTTTAGATTCAACTAACCCAAATCACAGCCCTTAGTGTAGTTAGATAGATACATTTAATAACTTAAGTGACTAGCTAGCTAACTAGCACTTTAAATGAATGCCTCTTGTTGTAATGCTAGCTGGTTTATTTCATTTCATGCTAAGTTAAGCTAGCTAGCTTAAACAAATTTACCTTGAAGGCAAGAAAATATAGCAGATTGCCTGCTGATTTACATGCTAGGTTTCTGAATCTAAACGGCTTATAGCTAGCTTGTTAACTAGCTATCAGAATAAAGTAATAAGTTTGAGGTTATGTGAACACGGTTATGTAAACACAGGGTTTTTTTTTGTTTGTTTTTTTCAAATCTTGCCATATAAAGTACTACCCAACAGAAAAATGGCATTGTAGGAACAACTGGAACTCAAATTTGAGCTAGATCTCAATTTTAGTGACAATTAAGTTTGGAAATACAACATTTTATTACTGTTTTAGCCATACAGCTATGCTGGTGAGCCGGTATAATTAGCTTACATACTACATGCTGCTGTAGCTAAATTCGTTAGTTAATTATAGAAAGAGAAGTGTTCAAGGTCTTATTTTCAAACAGATATTTGCATAAGGATTAGGATTGATGCTTCATATTAAGTTTTTCACCATACTGCCAGTGGGCTTTCATATACAACAGATATTTAATTAATCTCCTGTCCCAACAACTTAATTATGGTTATTGGCTTCTGTTGGCTTGCTTCATAATGAAGAAAAGAAGATGAATGAAAGTCATTGGCTGAAGTTGTGTCCTACTTTTCAGTGTAAATTAAAACCTACCAGTCTGTTATCTCCCACGTTGTTGTATGAGATGTCCTAAAATTTGTATTCACTTGTTTAACCATTATTGATCCAGGTCAATGCCCTTTGTAGTAAAAAAAAAAAAAATCACTCAGCTGATCCAAGTGTTATGGTAACCGAAAAGAGTACAAGTTACGCAAAAGGGGGTCAGGAAAGGAAGTAGAAAACACTACGGAAACTGCACAGTCAGCTAAATGCCTTAAACTGCTGATTATCATGATGCATTGAGGTTAGAATCTGCTCCTAAAGGAATGGATGAGGGGAAAAAATACATTTTACAGTTCATCACACAGGGTCCTCCAACATTATCAAATTATTTCTTTCAGTTACTGCCTAACTGTGTTATTTTAAAAAGCAAGCAAATGTGGTCATTTTATTTATGAAACAACTCAATTTGGATATTTAAATGTTAAATGTGACCTTTTTATGCAATTTTTGAAACTGTATAAATATCCAGCCTGAAAAGGTTGTTCCAGGGATACACTACATGCCAGATGTTTGGGCCAACACTCGGATTTAAAAAAAAAACAAACAAACATATATTGCTTTGTCAAACTATTATTACAATAAAATACTTAAAACAAATATAACTGCCTGGTTTTGAAGTGTAAAGTAGCAATGCACATTGTAAGTGCAATTTACTGAATGCAAGTACCTAAGTACAAGTTTCATCAGAATAACTACCCCTTGCCTTTATCACAGCAGAACAGATTCAACACAAGTTATTTCAAAATAATTGCTAGAAAGCAGACGGTATTGTGTGATACTGAAGACCTGAGTGATACTCTACTTTTTTCAGGATTCCATTAATTTTGACCAAGTCTCCACCCCTTCCTCCCCAAAACACCCCCATACCGTCACCGAGCCACCTCCGTGTTTCACTGTAGGAACACATTCTGTACTCGCCCTTATCCCCCAACCACCGCCTGATATAAACAAAAATTCTGACTTATCAGTTGTGTAACTGTACAACACAAGATTGAAATGAGGCACAGACAGTGCATTAAACCTCTCACAAACTAATCTGGGACAAAGCAGACAAGTGGCCATTGTTTGGTTAAATAAGAAACAATCAAGAGAGACTAAGAGTCAATCTGATGTTAGTATACAGAATTCCAACAGAAAGTGAATGTCAGTGCACTAAAGTCAGCCCTGATGTGTCTTCTTCAAAAGCAATAGTTTCAGACTTTGTGGCTAAGAAATGTGTTACTACAAGATATGAAATTTTGACGCCCATTGAGTTACATTTGTTTTAAGTATTTCTAATATTTTCTTGTAATAAAAATTTGACAAACATTGTAGAGTTTATCATTTTTTTCTAAAAAAAAATCCAAGGGTGGGTCCAAACTTCTGGCCTGTATTGTACATGTGAGATGTGATTCAAACCCTTGTGTAGCAATGCTAATGATGCAAAGCTCTCCCATAGACGCAGTCTCCAAAAATGGGTTAAATCTTCCTTTGTGTTACCTGAGAAGTTCCAGACTAAATGCTTAAAGGGGCAAGCTGATAGGGCAAAAAAAAAAAAAATGTAAGGTTGATGTGACCTTGCAGTCTACGTCACAGTCACACACACTCTGTGATAACACTGAACGTAGCATATTGGGAAACTTTGCCTACCTGACTTTGTGCATGAATATCTGAGCACTGTTTGAGAAAAACAGAGTCGCTACACACATTTATGATAGCGATAAGGTGTGCTCTCTTGATACGTTATACGTGCGGCATAAAGCACTCTCATTTTTAATAGTTCACCTCTCACATACACAGAAAATACCAAGTACACTGTAACACTTTTTAATATTACCATACATACACATGATACTTTCACATGTATTACTGTACGTCCACACACACACAATATACTTTTATATTATATATAGCTTTGCTTCACAGTGTATACTCAGAGTATATAATGTATTCACTCACTCACTCATCTTCTAGCACTCAATCCTGTTCAGGTTTGCAGGGGGAAGCTGGAGCCAATCCCAGCTGACTTCGGGCGAGAAGTGTGGTACACCCTGGGCAGGTCGCCGATCCACCGCTGGGCGACATATAGAGACAGACAACCATTCACACTCACATTCACATTCACACCTACGGACAATTTAGAGTAGCCAATTAGCCGAATCCCCTCTGTGTATGTCTTTGGATTGTGGGAGGTAACCAGAGTACCCACATGCCCACATGCACAAACCCACATGGACACGGGGAGAACATGCAAACTCCACACAGAAAGGCACCCAGGTCAACCCTGGGGATCGAACCCAGGACCTTCTTGCTGTGACTAATGTGTGCTAATCACCACACCACCCAGTATATAAAGCATTATAGAATATATTGGGCACAAATCCCCACAGCCATTTTTCATAATCTAGTGGAAAGCCTTCTCATACCCCTTTTCCACCATTACATTACATTACATTAGTGTCATTTGGCAGACGCCCTTATCCAGAGCGACTTACATCTAACTCCTTTATACAACCGAGCTGTTGAGGGTTAAGGGCCTTGCTCAAGGGCCCAGCAGTGGCAGATTGGCGGTGTTTGGATTTGAACTCATGACCTTTCGATCAGTAGTCAAATGTCTTAACCACTGAGCTACCACTGTCCCAAAGTGAACTAGGTACTCATTATGGACTAATGTTATTGTCGGTGTCAGAACCTTCTAAAACCACTTGAGAGCCACATCATTACATCACTCTGTACGTCTGTACACGTCTCAACTTTCCCAGAAACAATAGCACCAAGCACAACAACCCAAATCGCGGACTACATCATCTATTTACAAGTGTTGCTCCTGGCTTCCAGAGCCCGCATCGGCATCTTTGAATGAGATAGACTTGCCGCTACACTAGCTCTAAGTGCTTCTTTTTACAGCAGTCACAAAGTTTTAGTTGACCTTTTGGGTCAAAATAATCCCACCCTAGTGCCTGACATAAGTGGTTTTTTGGGTTCTAGACTAGGAAAAGTGATGGTGAAGCAAGTTTTTTTCTGGACAAGGGCTGGCTGTTGAAACACACACACACACAAACAGGTTTGAGACAAGGCCCCGGCTCCAAACACACCCTCAATGTGCCTAGCTGGAAAACGAGGTATCAGAGGTTCAGTGTCCACATACTTTTGCCTATATAGTTTACATCTACACACATTACATCCAAACATATAATGCTTAATGCTCTTTTTTCCACACACACACACACACACACACACGTTTACCAAGATTTACATGCTTCACCTGACATATTCACAATATGTCCTCAGGCACTAGCTTTATTTTAAATGCACATAATATTCTTAACACAGCCTCAAACTGAGGTAAAAAGTAGTGTTCTGGTGCACGTGTGTATGAAGTGGACGTGACAGATAATGTGGTTTGTATGGGAACAAACGTGTGTGTGAGCACAAGTCGCAAAAGCCCATGTTTGTTTAGCACTTTTTTCCCCCTCTTAGTTTATCTGAGGTAAACTTTATGTTTTGCATGGCATCCGTGCGCCTCGTGCAGGAAGGAGGTGGCGTGTGGTGACGTCGCCCGAGATGCTGCACTCTGATTGGTCCTGTGCGACTCACCAGACATCAGCGCGCGCTCGAGAGCTGCTCGATTGGTTGCCAGAGTAGGTGAAGAATCCCCACTCGAGGTTTAACTCCTTTTGGGTGGAAGATATACTTTTATATACTTAGGATGTGATTATATGATACCACGAGATGTTTATATGTTTGTTGACCGACACGAGGTGGGTGGATTGTCCTGAGTTTGAGTGCGTAACGTGTGTTAAATCTTTGTCCAATCTGGCAACCCGGATGTTGACTCATGTGGTATGAGGGTCTGGACGGGGGAAGGCAAACATTTGAGAAAAGATGATGATGTGAGCACATGGGGACGAAATAAATCAGCTGGAGCCTCGTTCTGGGGCTTTATAAGGTGCAAACGTGGCCAGAAGTGGACTTTATCTTTAAGCTTTGTATCTGTTTTGTTTGTAAACCGAAGCAGGAGACGTGTTGTGATCAAGGTGGGAAACTTAGTTTCGTGTGCAAGCATTTCGCTTCGGGGGGAGAGTTTTTCCCCCTTGTTTTTTTCTTTATAATTAGAGTGTTGCATTATTTTTTGTGTCTCCAGTGCCAAATGCCGAGACTAGAGGAGCCCTGTTGGAGCTGCACCGCTGTGAAAGGGAAAGACTGGACCGATTTGTGGATCTGGATGGCGTCGAAGATGGGTGAAGTGACATCCGCGGTCACGTCCTTGCTGCTGCAGGTTCGCTCTGCGCATTTGATCCGCCGCGGTCTTGTCTTATTTGCTGTCGGTGTGCTCTTGGCTCTGGTGCTTTATTTCCTGCAAATCCAGCGAAAAGACGCCTTGTTCCCTGACCAAGTGCTGGACACCTTGTTTTCCTCAGCCTGGTGGATTCCTCTGTGCTGTGGGACAGCTGCTGGTCAGTCTCCTTTCTCTAGTATCATTTTATTCCTGAATGTATAGTGGGTTTTTGTTTCGTTTTGAAGCGCTCGACGTTTATTTTTAACGCTTAACTCTTGTTTGTTTGTGTTTACCTAAAAAAAACAAAAAAAAAAAAACAACCAAAAAACCGAAAGAAAGCGGCTGCATGTCGGTCCGCGTGCGCTGTGCTCTGATTGGTTGGTGTGAAAACGGGTGAGCGGCGCAAACGCACGCTATTGGCTGACAGCCCGAACACGCCACTTAACGACAAAGGGGGGAAAAACACGGAAGTGGAGCGCGTGCGGTAGAAGCTATACGTCACTCGGCCACGCCCACATGCCGTTTCCCTCAGGCAGAGATGAAGACAAAAAGCGACTTATTTCACAAACTAACCCTCACTTTTACAAGTATTTTTATAGAATATATATATATTGCCATACTGGTTAGCATTAAAAGGTAGTTCTTTAAAGGTTGAGGAATTAAATCTTTCATTTGATAATATATGTATTTGATGTATATTATTGTGTGTGTGTTTGTGTGTACATATAAATGAACATCTCCAGTCAGAAGTTTGGACACACAGCAGGTGTTCATGGTTTTCAAAGAGACTTTTCACCCAGGATTATGGTTGAAATTTGTTCCCAAGACAAAACAATATTAAAGTTAATCTTCAGGTGTAAAGATGTATATGGATTTATGAGTGGTTTCTGCTTTTAAAATGCAGGGGGTTTTTTTTTTCCTCCAAAGCTTTAGTGCTTGCTCCTCCTAAGTGAGGTTCCTCATGAAGCTGGGTGAAAAAGAGTCAAGTGTGTGAGGTTTCATCAGAAATAATGATAATTTAAAATCGAGGCTATCCCCACCACCACCGCTTTTCGCATTTTCTATGAGCAGGGGTGCGCAAACTTTGGGGTAATAGCAGGCGTTCAGTTTTTCCGTAGTTTAAACAAGGTAAAATGCACTTTTTTTCCCCCAAAGCTATGAGTTTGGTGCTGCTGTTTTTTGTTTTCAGCACAAATTCAGTAATAATGCATGATGTAATCGATAATAAAATGTAATGACGTGATGACAGGAGCTGGAATCGGTTGAAACAAATGGAAAAAGTCACAGGAAAGTGATAAACAATACCCGCTATGAATCATTAAACTTGGTCATCAGCCGCCAAATTTACAAAAAGGAAAAGCAAAATTGTCAGTGCGTCTCGTCATCGTCGAGTATGACCCTGATTTCAGAGAGTCGGCTTCGTTCAGGTTTAAAAAACCTGGTGTATTTGTGATGTCATAATGCTTGTTTTCTTACGAGGTGCGTTTCGTTTCCGGGGTCTCGTTTTAGTCTTGTCGCCATAACCATGGAATTACGTGGCGTATGGATCGATTTCACCCAGCTGTGCGTTGTGGGAACGGTCCAGCTTTTGTTTTGTTTTGGGGGTTTTTTGGTGAAAATTTAGCTGAAAAAGACTAAAGTAAAAATAACATGATTCACGAAGCGTTTTCGTAAACAGGAGTTCTTTCTTCTTTAGTTCTTCTGCTGTCTTTTTTTTTTTTTTTGTATGGTGTAAAAAAAAAATCCTCGTACGGGTTTTGATCGGTTAAACACTTTTTAAAATCTTAGCTTGCTTTTAAAAATAAAAAGTAAACGTAATGTGAACGACTAGCATAAACCTGTTGAATGAAACAGTTGAAAGGAATGCTTTTAACAAAATGCTAAAGCTGCTAGCCACCAAGTCATATCAAGCTACTTGGCATCGATTAGCTTCTATAGCTTTGTTAGCAGCGTTAGCATTCACTACAACTTGCATGCTCATGCTAACTGAATGAACTGACTCATGCTAATTTTTTCATGCTGCTGTTGTGTTCCTACAGCCGTGGTCGGTTTGTTGTACCCGTGTCTGGACAGCCATCTTGGAGAGCCACACAAGTTTAAGCGCGAGTGGGCAAGTGTCATGCGCTGCATCGCCGTGTTCGTGGGCATCAACCACGCCAGTGCCGTATCCTTACCCAACCCCACCCACTGGTCACACACCAATCGTACACAAGAGTTTCATGAATAAATATGTAAAAAGGTTTTGTGGTTTTTTTTGTTTTGTTTTTTTTGCTCCCCCAAGATTTCAAATCTTGACTTGCGTCACTGCAGTTTTGCCAAGTCAACATACATTTTAAATGCAACATTGAAGATTTTAAATTGAACAGCTTTGTTTCTGTGTTTTGAATGTTTTCTTCTGATTTTAATGGGTTTTTTTCTTCATGTTTGTGATTCTTAGCCTTTCCTTGTAGTTGTTTTTGTTTTCTTAATTTTTACTTTTAATTTTGAAATAGGTTTTATGATTCCAATTTGGTTAAAACATTTATTTTATAGTTTAATTTTCCATACAGGCCAGTTTCTTTCTTTTTCACTATTTTCTTTGTCTATTGACGCCGCTTTTTTTTTTTTTTTTTAAATATTTTTATTTAGGTAAAAACATTATTTGTAACTTTAACTAATTTTTTTGTTAGTTGCTGTCACTTGTTTTTCATAATTGCTTTTACTATTTTTTGGGAATTGAACTTTTTTTTTTTTTTTTTTTAAGTTTCCATTTAAAATTTTTAAGATCTCTCACCCCCCCCCCCTTTTTTTTTAATTAATTTATTTATTTAAAAAAAAAAATAATTTTCATTTACGTAAAAACGTTGTTTTTTGCTGTAGCTAATTTTTTTTGTTAGTTGCCATCACTTGTTTTTTGTAGTTGCTTTTACTACTTTTGGGGAATTGATAAAAAGATTTTTAAGATCTCTCTCCCCATTTATCTTATCTATCTATCTATCTATTTATTTATTTTTAGTTTTTTTTTTTTTTTATACATGTCCTCAGAGTTTGGTGGTTGGGGTTGTGTTTTTTTATTTATTTTATTTATTTTTTATTTATTTATTTTTTTGCCCTCACTATTTAAACAGTTAACCCTTTTCCCGGTGGTTTTCTCTTTTCTCGTTCATGGCCACTTGTCCTTAACTCGGCGCTGTTTCTCAGAAGCTGGACTTTGTGAATAACCTGCAGCTGTGTCTCACTCTGGCCGCTCTGTCTCTGGGTCTGTGGTGGACGTTTGATCGCTCCAGGAGCGGATTCGGTTTGGGCCTCACCACGGCGTTCTTCGCCACACTCATCACCCAGCTTTTAATCTACAACGGCGTCTACCAGTACGTCCTCCTCGTCCTCTTAATCATCATTTGTCAAACACTAATATCACAATAAAGTTAAGACTGCATGTCCGGTCTCGTCTTCAGGTTCCCGTCTCCGCAGCTGGGCTACGTTCGCTCCTGGCTGCCCTGCATCTTCTTCTCTGGAGGAGTGACGGTGGGGAACATCGGCCGGCAGCTGGCCATGGTGAGACTTCTCTTTAATGTCGCACTGTTTTTTCTGTTCAGAGCTTGCTGGCATCTTTGTTTGTTTTTTTTTTTTTTTGCTTTGTTTTTCTCATGCTCACGTAGGGACTTTACCACATGGTGTTCATAGAGCACGCCTGTTCACTTTTATTTCAAACTTTGTTCTGAATTCCCAGAGCTGCTCACGCTCACTGAAATCTCATCGAGGCGTGAGTCAAGATGCCAAACAGGAGGCTCGTTAGCTACACAAGCCTTGTAGCTCCAGCGTCATTTTGGCGTAGTAGGATTGTAAAATTGATGCCCAGGGCTAACTGTTAGCAGTGCGCAGTTCACAAGAAAAAAAAAAACAGCGTTTGAATATGTCCTCATATTCATCCTCATTGTCTTCAGGCACTGATGGAGACGTCCGGCTTTAAACCTAATGGCCGATTTATTGTTTTTTTTTTTTTTTTTTTAAAGCAAAATTGCCAACCTTCATTCGCTTTCCTGCTAATACGACAGTTCTAAATCATAAACCGTACAAAGATATTACCCAGGTTCGGTGAATATTTTGCATCTAATTCTTCCTGCTCTGTCCCCTCAGGGTACGAACGAGAAACCTCACAACGACTAGTGAGCGGCACGGAGGAACCCTGAGTACCACAGCGAGGAGGGATGGGACGCTTATCCCGTCAAGTTTCCACTCCCTCCTAATCTCTCATTCATGCTCATAAGGGGAACGGCGGACGGGCTGTGTGTGTGTTTGTGTCCAGCCGACGCGTGGCTCCAAAAACGGACCAACCGGAACTCCTCACTGACGTTAACGTCACCACTGGAGTGTTCGCGATGGCCACGTGAGACCGTTCTGGGGTTTACGTTCCTGTCCGAATGTGACAGTACCTGAGTGCGTGTCAGAGCTTATTTTATACATCTGAAAGAATCCAGATTCATGACATGCAGTGGGGTTTTTTTGTTGTTTTGTTTTGTTTTGTTTTTTTAACGTAAACCCCGCCTCCATCTTCCTGGTGCCATCCACTTGGCTCCACCCCTGAAATCTCTCCAGCCACCATCCGCCTGGCTCCGTGCCTCACCATCATGGTGCTATCCACGTGGCTCCTCCAGCCGTCTGGCTCCGCCCCCCTCCTTACAAGGCCACAACCGAAGTAGGAGTTTCACTCCGGAAGTTACTTGCGATTATGTGCCCGAGGCTTCGCGATGTCCGTGACGCGACGACGCTTTGATGAATCCGATGACTGATTTGCAACTCCTGGCCGCGTCGTCGCGGTTTCTTTGTGAAAGAACTCCGTAGAGTCGTGTAGCGCAACTGGGTACAACTGATTGGTCACTTATACAGTGTGTGTGTGTGTGTGTGTGTGTGTGTGTGTGTGTGTGTGTGTGTGTGTGTGTGTGAGATATCTAGATCTCTAGACAGAATGCATAGGAAAGAAGATTGTGTCTGTATGTGGGGGGGAGGGGGTAAAAAAATAAGATGGTGGCCAAATATGTGCTTCACAATTTAGATTTTTTTTTTTTAATTTTCACTTTGTGCTGGAAAACGCTGCGAGACGAAAAGGGAAAAGTTTCAAGGCTGTACAAGAGTACGTCCGCCCTCCGTAAAGGAGGCGTCCACTCCGACTCATGATGTTCTTACTATTAACGACAGTCGTTACTGGTGTTTTTTCACACCGACACCCATTTGCCAAATGAATTGCGGTCATTATTATTGTTTAATACCACTTTCTAGATGATGCGTCGCGATGGCAGGTTAATTCACGCCGTACGCTTCTGTGTAAGAGTACTAGATGTGTACCGGTTATCCTCAAAACGTCATGACTTTTGTTCTTCAGGAACATCCAGAGAAACACACGCAGAAACCGGAATGCCGAGTAACGATAGACGCGCCGAGATTTGAACAATCGGTACACGCTTGGTATCATGAAGTGTTTGTCCAACTGGGAACTGGACACTTAAATACACACTTGGACGCATTCGGGGTGTTTTGTTTTTGGGTTTTTTTGCGAAGGTCCTTCGTTTAAACGAAGCAAAAACTAAAACGAAGGACCTTCTTGTCTTCTTGCAGCCTTGAAGATCTTGCAGTCCGTGATTGCCTTTGTATTATAGAACGAGTGCTTTTGTCACTTTTTTATTTTATTTTTCTCTTTTCGTCCTTTGCTTTGTTCGTCGAGTAATCCATTCCACTTCTAATCGCACAAAAGAATGCGGCGTGTCTTCCAGGGAGACGCAGGCGTGACTTCAGGACTCCGCCCAACACGCTGTCTGATTGGCTGACGTGTGAGGGAACAAGTCATCGGCAAGACTTCGAGAAAACACAACCGTGTGAGCGGGCGTGTTCAGGACCATGAAGCTCCTGGGTTAGTTTCATGCAACAGTTGCGCGCATATATATATATATATATATATTACGCACGTAGTTATGTTGGATGTTTTTGCCCATGATGTAGTATCTAGAATATGAGTAAAACTCTCTGACGAGATTTAAAATGGGTGAAACTGAGGGGTATCTTCAGCGCGTGGCGATGAAGTTACTAAGTGCGCCTCGTATTCTGGAAAACGCGTCAGGTTTGGAACCCGAGCAAAGATTTTTAAGTGCAATCAGTTCTAACGAGCCTTGATATTTATTTAGATTTATTTTCTTGTTGTGGTTTTGTTTTTGTTTTTTTTTTGTTTTTTTATCCTAAAGGATCATATGCAGTACGAAGAAGCAATAACTCGCGTTAGTTTACGTTCGCGCACAAACCGATTTTATTGACACCAATGACCACTTCTACTGTTCGGTGTTAAAGGTGTGGATCGTCACGTTTATTGAAGTGTTTGCAGATGTTTTGGTGACTTTATTAAGGGTGTGTGTGTGTGTGTGCGTGGAATCGGGCTGGAAGGTAAAAAAAAAAAATAAATTAACGCAACCCGCTAACAGGACTTCAGTTCAGGGAAACGATGATGAAGACTCGAAATGAACGAAAGCTTTATTTTATTTGAGGATTGAACTTTATTTGTTTTTCTTTTTTTTTCCTCTGTGTTTCACTATTGTAGTTGCATGATTTCTACCATGTTGTCTATGAAATAAAATGAAGTTGAAAGTATTCGACTTGCTTATGAGTTCTTTATTAACGGTTAAAGACGCTCCTGCGCAGCGTTTTACATCTCCTGATGGGACGACGCAGTCCGACTTGGACAGCAGGGCGCCATTTTTAACGTTCGCTCGAACATCATTGGGATGATGATGACGACGATGCTAATGATGATTTCTATCTTCTTGGGTTTTTTTTTCTCTTTCTCTCTTTTTTTTAAGTGCCTACACTTGTAAGTGGTAATTTCCAAGTCGGAACGATAGTCATGTTCCTATTTGGGGACGTGCAAAGTGGGGGGAGGTAAAAAAAAATCCACAAACTCCTTCAGGAAAGTGTGTTTTCTGTTTGCTCTGTCAGAGCGTATAAAGCTCCTGGGGTTTACAAAATCTACCTTAAGTTTACAAGTTGAAATTTCGAGCTGAAGGGGTGTTTTCGGTCGTAGGAGGCAATTACAACCCCATTGTAACCCTAGGATGTTCTGTACTAGGAAACCAATCAACTCTGGCGGACTCCGCTTCGCCTCAGGTTGCATCACGCCACACCCTGTCGTGTTTCATTTCATCCATCCATCCATCCGTCCGTCTGTCTTGGATAACCCACGTCACCTGACATGGCGTTTCTTCTTGTGTTGTTGTGCTGCTTGTCACAAGATGGCAGCATTTCATCTCTCCAGCTCACAGAGTCGTCTCAGGGGTCTTCACGTTACCTGAACACGTTGGGGATCGTGGAACAACCCTCGAGCAGATGTGTGAGGAATTCCCAAACCTCGTGCAGTGGGATTAGCGGAACCTACGACTTGGACTAATGACATGAATCCCAAAAGACTTGCATAGGTTTTCCCAAACCCTGCACCTGAGGAACCCCCTGTAGCTTTTTCAACATGGAACAGGGGGTTCCTCGGGAGCAGGGTTTGGGAAAACCTGTGCAATTCCATGACTTAAGGTTGCGTAGAATGGCTCCCGTCCTGTAGGTGGCGCTCCACATTAGCCGCATACGTTCTTTATTAGCAAGCCTTCCAAAAAAACCCTATTTTTTATGGTTTGTTCAGGGTGCAGACAGACAGACAGACAGGTGGGAAACCTGGCGTGAGACCGCACAAATGTGTCCAGCTTTTTTTTTTTTTTTTTTTTTTTGTCCTGCTCTCTTGAGAAAGTTGCACTGGTCTTTTGTGCGCCGCCACTCAGGCGGAACGTCCTCTCTCCGTCCACAGCTGCTTCCTGCTTTGTGTTGGATGAAACGAATCCAGCGTCACTCTCTCTCTCACACACACACACTGATCCTTTATCCCCGACACACACTACACTACCCCCTAGATTCTCTCTGCACTTCAGCTTCGATTTAAATGATCCCAGGACAGGACAAAGACAGGCAGAGAGAGACAGACAGGTCAGAGGTGAGAAAGACATGTACCTGTACCTGATGCTTGGAACAATCACCAAAACACTCA
>JAQLOM010000001.1:21242085-21254587 GCA_030068315.1 Chrysichthys thysi
ACGAGAGAATCTGTGTGTGTGTGTGTGTGTGTGTGTGTGTGTGTGTCTACTAAGCACCTTGGCAACTCTTGATCTCCCATGTATGAAACTCCTAAGAAGTCGACTCGGTGCAGTGGACAAAAGAAAGCAGATTCATTGTGGAGAAGATCCTCTCTGTCCACACACACACACACACACACACACACACACACACACACACACACACACACACACAAAGCTGCTAGCGGTCCTATTGATCACCTTTTGATTAATAAGTAAGGAATAAAACCCTCCATGTCATGCTGTTATAGAGAAATGATCAGTGTCAGGACGGTGTGATGAAGCGGAGTTGATTCGTTTCCTGTAACAGCATGTCCTACGATGTCTTCCATCACAAGGACAGTGTTTAAGTGCATTTGGGGTTTGTTATTTTCCGCTAACCTCGTGACACGGAGTTGTTTATTCCTTACCTAATGAGGTCCCCCCTTTTTTCTTCCCTCAGACAGCTAGCTAGACGTTTAGCGAACACACTCCTCACTCCATAACATAAATACTAAGCGCTAATCATCTCATCATTGTAAGTCACGCACGACTTTCAGAGCTTTTCACTAAATCTCGATTGTATCATGGAAACAGATCCTTGTTGTTACACACAATTCTGTGCATGGTGTGTGTTTCTGGACCTCAGCTGTCAATCAAACTTCAGTTACACACCCAGTGGGGGACGTGTTGTACAGAAAACGTCCATCACGTCTTGTAGCCACAGCGTGCGCGTATTTACAAGCCTCGCGCGTGTCCCTGACAGACGGCTTGAGGGCGTGGCCCTGACGCAGAGCGGCGCTCAGTTAATTAGACCTTAATGAGAAAGTGGGAGGAGCTCACATTCAGCGTGAAATTAAAGAAACCCCATGTAACGTGTAACCCTGGTGAAAATCTTCATCCGGTCCAGCCGAGCGCCTGACAAAAGAGTCTGAAAGTCTGGTAAAACCAAACATAAGAACGGGAACAGAATGAAATGACTTAAGGTAGCAGTGCGCCGACATCAAACCCAAGCGACGCTTTTTCTTTTTTTCTTTTTCTTTTTTTACGGGCGGGAAAACGGACATCAAGAGGCGAGATAGTGTCAAGCTAAGACTGACAGTGCCATTACAAAGAAGGCGCTCAGCCGTATAAAGCCCGGAGTATCCGCTGTTATTCAGACGCTAATCAAAAATCGCACCTCGAGCGAAATGCGGGAAAAGCAGGTTCGTTGTGAGCCTTTCTGTACACGTGGTTAGCAAAATCGTTTACAGTGTTATCGCTACGGCACCATTTCACACACTGTCCTCCATTAGTTCGGTTTTTCACGACCCAAAAAGCGTGTCAGGCAGAAAGCTTGCGTGTGTTTTGACCTCCGCTTTGCATTTTTTTGGGTTTCTCTATGAACAAGTCAACATTCTCACAGCCCCCCCACCCCCCACCCAGTTCCGTTCGCCGCAGTACGACATTCTGCATGGATTTGTGTGTTCACTGGGAACGATCGATACAAAGGATATATTCATAACAGAGAGCCTGGGATGTTGCAGAAACATTATTATATTATAGTTCTTAAAAAGATTATTTCGAGGAGTTGAAATTGGAGTTTCGGTGTTTACCGCCGTGCATTCGACGTCCACGGTGCGAGGAAATGTGGAGGAGAAACAAAACAGCTGCTCAGTGGTTAATATAATGAAAAATAACGATACAATGATTTTGTCAGTCAGGTTCTTAAGCCCTGAAGACACGTGGGATCTCTCAAAGAAGCATATTTTGGTATTTCAACACCCACACCTGTGTACATAATGAGCATTATATATATATATATATATAAATGACAAATGCACTGTGTACATTGCGAATGTGTTTTGAACATGAACAGGTGTTAGAGTGATTCGTTTGAATGCTTTGCACAGGGATGGATGACCAATCAGAATGCATTGCTCACGTTATATACATTCACAACCACAACCATGATAAAAAAAAATGTGAAAAACTTCCCTGGCACCTGCTTTGTCGGTCTGCAGCGCCAAACTCATATCTGATGAACTAACTGAAAGGAAGATGGCGGGAAATGGAGAAATGGATGAGCGGCTGTTCGATATTGATGCGAATCACAAGCTGGGCTGAAATGATGCCGGAACGAAGGCGTTATTATGCACGTGGTGTACACCAAGCCAGCGTTTCTGTGCACGTTTAAATCACAGGTGCTTCCCAGACCAACCTCACGCAGTCGCAGGCAGAGATTTAACCGAAATCAAAGCAAACGCAGCCCTGCAGTGTCTTATGGGATCGAGGAACTGGAAACTGGAGGAGTGGCTCCTACATATTAACGACATGTTAATTTGAATTCCAGGTTTCAGCTCTGAAATCGGACAAAAAAATGAGAAAAAGAAGCCAGTATTAATGGTCTATTCAGTAACGTGGTGCGTTCTAGTGTCTGGATGTGTCATGGATGCATTTATAATCCATGCTGTTGTCGTTTATTATTATTATTATTTTTTAAAAAAAAGAAAGTAGAAAATGTCAAAACAACTAAACAAAACAGACGTGTCTCAGGGACGGAATGGAAACTGGAGTGTGTGTTGATCACGTTTTATTTCGAATCACATTTATCGTCTCTCGTAAGCACAAAGCCAGGCCGCGTACAAGCAACTGGCACTTTCGAGTTGATTTAGCGTCAAGTACTATGCAGGCACAAGCTACTGTGTTTAAATCATCGTCATCGCCATCATTGAAATGTTGGCCTTTAGAAGTCAATGTAGAATATGGAAATGAGCTCTCTGGTTTGGAAACCATATAGAGACCAGATCAGAAATCCCAGGGATCATGCCATTGGAAAGATCAAAGAAAAAAAAAATCAGCCATTGTTAAATCAAATCAATGCACAGCAACACCAGTGTACTGGGGATTTTTTCCCCCCATATTGAGCAGCTGGACGAGGACGTAAAAACACCAAAAATATTGGATTATGAAAGAAAGAAGAGAGAAAGATGATTATATGAATGGTACTTATATATTTGTAGGATTGGTGAAGAGAGGGGTATGAAAAAACAACCCCAGCATTATGGAGGAAATACCAAATGGCGGCTAATCAATGATTTTTGTAGACATTTACCTCAAATAATCAACATATTAGCAACTAGCAATTTGGTATTCAGCCAAAGGAGAGATGCATGGTTCATTTAAATAAGCTGCTGTAAAAATTTGTGACAAAGAATTAAAAAAAAAAAAAAGATGGAAGAAGCAAAAGGATACTAAACTTAACATTGACCGTGATTATGCAACGAGAAAACCAGACCCAATCGCAATACCAGTCATAAACGCTAGCATTTACTAACTAGCACATCAGTCTATGAAAAAAGACAAGCAACTGATAAAATAAATGAAATTCATTTGAAAGAAGATGTGAGACTGGTACAGACACAGAGAGGAAAATTTATGGAGTGGTTGCTATCAAGGATATTAGAGAGATATTTACGTCACACTATCAAAATATTAGCAACCAGCAACTACAGCAAAACAAAAGCGATATTTTAGTTATTAAGATAGCAAATGAGAACATGTGTGAGGAAAGATGAAAAAACATGGGAAAAATTAAACGAGGGCGTTTCTTAAGAACACACACGACACAGAAATCAGAAGCAGCCACATTCACGATGTCAGGGAAAATGCTAGCAACTAGCAACTAGCCCTTCAGTCTAGAGAAAAGATGCCCTGTTTAATCCGTTTACATAAATACGTGGTATTCACACACACACACACACGCACGCACACACACACACACACACACACACAAACAAAGAGTGTGACAGAGAGATGAAAAATGATAGAAGAAAGGGGAAAATAGTTGCTAATCAAGGATATTTTTAGATGTTTACCTCACATAATCAAAATATTTGCTAAAACGCTAGCAGCTAGCGACTGGATCTAGAGCTAAAGCTGATAGAGTTGATTTTTTTAAGCAGTTAACATAAAAATGTGTGAGCAAAAAAGAGTGAGTTTAATAAAGATCCCATGCGATTACATGACCAGTAAACCACACACTATCACAGAATCAGGAATTAATGCTAGCCTTTAGTAACTAGCACTTTAATCTAAGGGGGGAAAAAATGTGACCTGTTTCATGTGTTTAAATGAAAATGTCCACTTGGTACAGAGACAGAGAGGAAAACGATGGAGGAAATGAGAAATGGTTGCTAAGGAAGGATATTGGGGGATGTTTACCTCACATAGTCAATACATTAGCAACTAGCAGCTAGAGCCACAGCAAAAGGAGAAATGTTTGAGCTATTTAGGGAGTAAATATGAAAATATGTGAGGAATGATGAAAAGGGGGGGGGGGGTTGTACCAATGAGTTTCATAAAAACTGTTTTTGGACACGGAAATCAGAAGCAAACCAGACCCAAGCACAGCATCAGTGAAAATGCTAGCAATGAGCAACCAGTGCGTTAGTCTAGAAAAAAATTCCAACCTGTTTAATCCATTTAAATAAAAATGTAGGATTGTTACAGCGAGAGAGAGAGAGAGAGAGAGAGAGAGAGAGAAGGATAGAGGAAAGGGGGAAACGGTTGCTAATCAAGGATATTTCTACACATTCCCCTCAGATAATCAAAATATCAACAAAAATGCTAACAGCTAGCAACTGGATCTACAGCTAAAGGAGATATAGTTGATTTCTTGAGGATATAAACATAAAAACTGTGTAAGGAAGATGAAAAAAGGTTGAGGGAATGGAAAAGTGGAACGCACAAGCACAATACTGACAAGATGATTCAAAATGCTAGCAATTTGTTCTCGAGAAAAAACATGACCTTTTTAATTCATTTAACATGTGGGATTGAGAGAGAGAGAGAGAGAGAGAGAGAGAGAGAGAGAGAGATAGAGAGATTTATGGAGTGGTTGCTAATCAAGGATATTCGGGGATATTTACCTCACGCTATCAAAATATTAGCAACTAGCAACTAGATCTACAGCAAAAAAAAAAGGAGCAATATTTGAGTTATTAAGATTATTAAGATGAGAAAATGTGTTAGGAAAGATGAAAAAACCTGGAAAAAAGATAAAGAAGAGAAATTAAAGGAAATGGGAAATGGTGGCTAATCAGTGATATTTTTAATATGTGAGGTAAAATATCAACCAAAGTAACAATTCGATCTGAAGCTAAAGGAGACGTGCGATTTATTCCCATAGTAAATGTACAGATTTTGCGAGAAAGGGTGAAAAAAGATTCAAGGACGTGAATGAGAGGGTTTCAAAACGACAGAGGGCTCAGAAATTATGAAACATGCTAGCATTTAGTAACTAGCGCTATAGTCGCCCTTTTTAATTTACTCAAATGAAACTGTGTGACTGACTGAGAGAGAAAGAGAGAGAGAGAAAGACACAGGGAGAGAGAGAGAGAGAGAAATGAGAAAATGAAGGAAATGAAAAATTATCGATAGTCAATTAGATTTTACCTCACGCATTCAAAGCAACTAGCAAGCTGGGTTTATAACAAAATGAGGCATTTAAATAAAATTTAGGTAATAAATATGAAAACGTGTGAGGAACGAAGAAAAAGGATGAATTGGAAAAGTGGGTTTTTCGTAAAGCTCTTGATCGTGTGAACGGTACACCAGACACAATTGACAATATCAGTCAAAAATGCTAGCAATTACTAACTAGTGCTTTTTTCGGGAGAAAAAGTCGACCTATTTAATCCATGTACGTGACAATGTGTTCTTGGTACAGAAACAGGACGTATGAGAGAGTGGAATTTCATCACATAGCTCTAAAAATATACCCCTACATCAATTAAAATGCTGGCAATTAGTAACTAGCGCTTTCTCTACCAAGCGCTAAGCATATATACCTCAGCGGATTCTTCACGCCGCCTTTTGTTTGGACCTCAAAGGACTTTGCGTTGATCTAAATTTCAGAGGACAACCCAAAAAGTCCGACTCACATTCCACAGGGTCGGAGGCTTACCGCAAGAAATTCGGTTATCTGTTTGTAATACAGTACAAACAGCATATTATCAATCTTAACACTTGCAGTTTGCAGCCAGCCCTTGGAACATGACCGACTCCATGTGTCTAATAAGTTTAACCGGACAGAAACCCTGGGCATCAGGATGGAGGGACGGAAAAATGGACGAGTTCATCACAGATGTCTATTTTTCATAGAATATTAATGGAAGGACGAAAGACATGACACGGTAATCTCGATCTCAATCAGAATAAGAGCGACTTATAGCACGGGTACCTGATTTGTTTCATAAATGCGGGTGAGTTTGGTGATTGTAAAAAAAAAAAAAAAAAAAAAAATGGAAGCCTAAAAGAAAGCTGGAGAGGTGGGGATGGGAAATGGTGGAGTGGGTGGAGCGAGGGAGTGTTGCATTGCGGCTGCCATTTTCTCGGCTCGCTGGAATAAGCGCTTGAAATCGGATGACTGGTAGAACGAGGGGCTCGAACCGATCCTGAACCTGAGGAGATGGCTACTGCGTGGACGCTAAGAGTAAATAACAAGGCCCGCCTTCAGAAACCAAGGGTTCTCTGTGTACCGCTTACAGAACCGTGGACGTCTAGATGTTCACACTAAAACATACAAGTGTTTTCAAAAGCAACGCTAAGATTCACCATCTTTAAATTCATGAATTTCTGGCTTACTACTGTGTGTTTGGGCAAAATTTTTATTACTTTTATCCCTAAAATTCATTTAAGTGTTTTAGTTAAAAATCCACCTAAAGTGAATTTTGACGTAAATTATAATTTAATGTGTCGGTGTGTTTTTTTTTCTTAACTAAAGAGTGCGAAATTGGAAATTCAAATATTTAAGCAACAACAAGGAACATATCAACAATACGCAAGCTGGGTCATTGTTAATTATGGCTAACTAAAACGTTTAAATATTCAGCCCTCACTACGGTATAGCAGGAAACATTTTAAAGCGCTGAATATTTCATGATTCTTGCTTAAAAACCAGTTAGGTTTTTTTTTTTTTTTTTTAATTAAATAATCAAGATAAAGAGTAGATCTGAGAAAAAAACTGAAAAATGTTCACAACTGAGTTTTAAACAACAACACCCACAACAACAATAAAAATTTAAAAAAAAACCTAACTGGTAAAAGACTAAAATTGATGCTGTGGTAAAAAATAAGAACAAAAAAAAAAGTTTGAATATGAATTAATGTTCATTCCCTAAACTTCCACACCTCAATCTTATAACATAAAATCAATTTGAAATTTTTATTTTTGCCAGGTCATTATTACGTGATAGGGTTTAATAATAAGTTTTGAAATGAGCTCCCAGACCATTCGAAATAGTTCCACATTTTCTCAAATAAATATAACCTGCATTACACTGAGCTGAAGCAGTTCTACAGGAAATGTGCCACTAAAACAGGTTTAAAATCCAGGTCTAAAAATATTTATAGAATTGAACATGATGTAAGTCCGTGAAGCAAAGTGGATACTTACAGGAAACGTGGAATTGCACAATCACACTGGGGGGAAAAAAATAAAAAATAATAATAACCCATGCTTGGTATTCCAGGCGCAACAAAAAGCTAAAATAAATCAAATAAATATATAATAAAACAAATAGAAACCAGAAAAGAAAACGAGGGGGGGAAAAATCTAAAAATTGCCTGTAGCGAAGTAAAAATAAAAAAAATACATAAAGGTGAGTTTTTCAGAATAAGTTTGACCTCACGTTGCAGAGAAACCCCAAAAAACGAGAAGTTTTAGTTTTACATCCGCGTGTTGATGGAATCGTGTATCTTTAACTTTAACTAATTTCATCCTGAAGACTTTTTTTTGTTGTTTCTTTTTTAAAAAAGAAAAATTAAGAAAAAAAAAAAGTGACATGAAAAGGTCAGAGTTCACCCGGCCTGCTTGGTAACAAACAGAAGAAGCGTCTAGACAGGTCAAGGTGCACGCCGTCGCGTCCCGAACGCCTTCCTGCATGCAGCATTTCCACTTTCCCACTGCGGACGTTTCCGGAAGGAGGGGTCACCGGTGGACAAGTGCGCACTCCGGAGGGTGCTGAGTGGTGGGGAGCGTTTCGGGGGTCAGTGGTGGGGAGAGTGGCGGGGGTCAGAGCTCCCTACTCGGCTAATCAAAGGGTACGGAGGGCAACGGGGCCAAAGAGAAAAGGGCAGAGCTGTGTGTCCGCTGTGCTTTGTCTCCATTCAGGCCTCCGAGACGAGCTTCCGCTGACATTTCACACACACACACACACACACACACACACACACACACACACACACACACACCACCTGGGGCCCTCCTAAGCCAAAAGCTCCGTCCTTGCTTATGGGACGTGTGTTTAAACAGACACGCAGGATGGACATGGCAAACACGCCGAAATGTCCCTCACAATCCTTGTGAAAACCAAAACCCCAAGCTTTGTGTACGTGTGTGTGTGTGCGTGCATGAGACAGAGCGAAATGGAAAAGAATTAACAGCTTCAATTGTCTCCCTTTTCCTTCAGGATGGCAAAAATAGTGACCGCGCTCTTCTACACGTCATAATTTTATGCGTAAAACAGCGGCACAATATTTCCCGTGCAACTCTTTTTTTCAGACGTAAAAAAACCCCAGAAAACAAAAACAAACAAACAAAAAAACCCTAAACAAACAAAAAAACCCCTAAACAATGTCGGAAGTCCAGGATGGAAGTCGAATGTTAGCGACTGGATCCTTGGCATTCGGCACGTTCCGTCTGCGTCAAAATAGCACCGAGGGTCAGGATTGTGATGTGCTGGGAACACGCGTGAGGTCCGACCGAGCCGTGACGTTTAAGGAAGGAGCCTCCAGTTTCAGGGACGCCGCCGCTATCAGAGACTTCGCCAAGGTCCTCGTTTAAACCTGTTGAAGTTCTCTCGGGGCATGCGGCGCGACACATAACTCTAAACGGATAAAAAGTGTGATGAATAATGAATGGTAAATTGCTGTGGTGTGGGAGGAATAAAACACTTCGGGGTATTCGCACACGCACACCTGATGCGTTTAGCTGGGTTCTGATCAGCGATGGTGCTGAAGTTGTTGTGACGCAGCATGAAAGTCGAACAGTCGCGCGTCAGATCAGTCCGTGGATGAAAGCGAGCGGCCGTTACCTAGAGCTTTCCACTTTCTGAGAAATCATCCATTATTAATCCTTGATTGTTTACCGGTGGGGGGAAAAATAATCATGAAAAGGCGTTTAGAAAGCGCTAACAGTGTGACGGTTGAGCTACGGGATGATCGCGTGTTCACTTGGGCTTGATCAGATTCTTTAGACGCTGAACTGCAGAAGGAGAAACCCGCCCAAAAACAGAAAGGAAGAATGCTGGAGAGAATGAACACAGGCAGGAAGTCACGTGAAGGAGAAGCGTGTTATGGGGTGCACGTGAACATGAAAGCGCTGAGAAAACAGACGAGTGGTGGTGGTGGTGAGGGGGTGTTTGGGATTTCTCCCAGATCGCTGTAGAGAAAGAAAAAGAGGGAAATGAAGAAAGGACAAGGATTAAGAGAAGACTATAAAGGGTCGTGAAACTTCTTCATCTTCAGAGTTTTTGTCTGTAGGTTCGAATCACGCCTAACCGCACCGTCCGTTTGAAGTCACATCCTTTTTTTTTGGCTCCCTGTAAACTCGTTATTAATCACTTCAGCTCCACACTTGTGTTGTTAGGATTTTCTGTCGATAGAAAAGCTATTTCTTTTTTTTTTTGCGAGGGTTTGAGGTGATTGACAAAGCTGTGTGTTTGCCTGAAGCAGCTGCTTAATGAAAGGGTGAAAGTGTGAAAGTGGATGCCGTCGTCTTTATTAAAACACACACACACACACACACACAGAGGACATGGAGAATATCAAACCCCCCCTGAGTGTGTACAGGGATATGTGTGTGTGTGTGTGTGTGTGTGTGTGTGTGTGTGTGTGTGGTATGCCCTCACACAATTAAAGGCCGAGCAGGATTTGGCGTTACGAGGCGAGGTGAGTGCTGTGAGAGGACGCAGGGACACGACGGGGTTGGGGTTTACTTCAGACTCCTCATGGAGAGCCGAGATAAACTGTCCGGGAAATTAAACAGATAGATAGATAAATTCCAAAATAGCTGTAGTGCTTATCAATACATCTCACATGAACACGAAGAGAGAAAGAAAGAAAGAAAGAAAGAAAGAAAGAAAGAAAGCAAACAAACAATAATTGAAGAAAGAAAGAAAGAAAGAAAGAAAGAAAGAAAAAATGAAAAAGAATGAATGAATGTAAGAAAGAAAGAAGCAAACAAAATGGAATAAAACAGAAAAGAAAGAAGAAAGAAAGAAAAAAGAAAGAAAGTGAAAAAGGAAGAAAGAATGACGATGAAGCAAACAATAATAGAAGAAAGAAAGAAAATGAAAAGGAAAAAAGACAGAAAAAGCAAATAAATATAAAAGTGTGAAGAAACAATAGACAAGAGAGAGAGAGAGAGAGAGAGAGAGAGAGAGAGAGAGGTAACAATAATACATAGAAAGAAAAAAAAGAAAGAGCAAACAAAAAATAATCGAAGAAAGAAAGAAAAAAGAAAAGAAAAAATGAAAAAGAATGAATGAAAGAAAGAAGCAAACAAACTGGAATAAAAAGAAAAGAAAGAAAGAAAAAAGGAAGAAAATGAAAAAGAAAGAAAGAAAAAATGAAGATGAAGTACACAATAATAGAAGAAAGAAAGAAAGAAGAAAGAAAGAATGACGAATAAGCAAACAATAATACATAGAAAGAAAGAAAGAGCAAACAAAAAATAATCAAAGAAGGAAAGAAAGAAAGAAGAAAAGAGAAAATGAAAAAGAAAGAAGCAAACAATAATAGAAGAAAGAAAGAAAATGAAAAAGGAAGAGAAAAAGAAGATAGAAAGACAGAAAAAGCAAATAAATATAAAAATATGAAGAAACAATGAAAGAAATGAAGATGAAAAAGAGAGAGAGAGAGGTGACAATAATACATAGAAAGAAAGAAAGAGTTAACAAACAATAATCAAAGAAAGAAAGAAAGAAAGAAAGAAAGAAAGAAAGAAAGGAAAAACAATGAATGAAAGAAAGAAACAAACAAACTGGAATAAAAAAGAAAGAAAGAAAATGAAAAAGAAAGTAAGAAGGTAGAAAGAAATAGAAAAGCAAACAAATCTAAAAAGATATGAAGAAACAATGAAAGAAATGGAGACGAAAAAGAGAGAGAGGTAACAATAATACATAGAAAATTAAAAAGAAAGAAAGAAAAGCAGTGAAGAAACAATGAAAGGGAAAGTGAAAAAAGCAGAGAGAGAGAGTGAGAGTGAGAGAGAGGAAGAGTGAGAGAGAGAGAGAGTGAGAGAGAGAGGAAGAGTGAGAGAGAGAGAGAGAGAGAGAGAGAGAGGAAGAGAGTGAGAGAGACAGAGGGAGAGCGCAGTAGAGGACAGGGCGTTCAGGGGACTGAACCGTGGGCGTGGCGTGTGAGCAGTAACGCTGACAGCTGCTGCTTTGGGAAAGTAATCAGTGTCTGAGCGGTGTGATGAAGAGAACTTCCTCTTCCTGTACATGTTTATTCCTCTTCTCCCCAGCGGTCTCTCAACACTCACTGCATTCTGTTCATCACAGAACCCCGCCGCGCACTTTTATCCATTTAGCGTTACCGAGCGAGTGTTCCCTCCCCAGCCTGCCTTCCTCTCTCTCACCTTAAACCAACGGTGAAACCAAACTCATCTACATCTTCCAGCCAATCAGGGTCTGGCATCCGGCGTCTGAGGTGACATGGAACGCTACTCAGACGGGCTGATGATTCGATACGTCATGGAGTCGGGATTGTGTTGGCGTTTGGTGTGTTCTGCTCCTGCTGTTCCTCGGGATAGCGTTACGGGGTCGGGGCTGGCTTTCCGAGTTAAAGGGCTGAAAGTGAGAGGGGGTGAGTGACGAGGTGGTGAGGTGACCTCTGCGACCCGCCCGCTCTCAGCGCTGGAGGTTAATCCTCTTTAGGCTCTAATTGATTGGAGATAACTCACAACCTGACGCTGTGTGTGCTGAAACGTGAAATTGATATTCAGTGTGTGTGTGTGTGTGTGTGTGTCTGTGTGTGTGTGTGCGCATCTGGATTGGCTTATCGATGAGCCGCAGTGTTTGTGGGGTGCGATCAGGATTGGACTTTAATCACCCGTTCACCTCTGGCACCTGTTCACACACGAGGTGACGGGACTCTGCGGCTCGTAACGAGATCGGCAGCGGGCAGCGTGTTAATGTGCCAAAGAGCCGCGTGTTAAGTGGCCGGAACGCCTCACGGATCTCGCGGCTCTCTAGGTGGACGTTAAACACGCGTGAGCAAAGGCATCCTGAAGAACGAAGGAGGCATAACAGAACAAGTTGAAACTTTCCAAAGAGACACCAAAAAAATTCAAATAAAATCCAGCGGGACCCTCGACTCATGATTTGAATTCGTCCCGAGACCCGATTTGTTCACGACCCAAATCAGCATTTCTCATTGAAATGAATGTGTTTCAGCCTCAAAACAATATTTTTAAAGTGTATTATGGGTTTATGTG
>JAQLOM010000001.1:21258419-21277002 GCA_030068315.1 Chrysichthys thysi
TGTGTGTGTGTGTGTGTGTGTGTGTGTGTGTGTGTGTGTGTGTGTGTGTGTGTGTGTGTGTGTGTGTTTTCATGTATTCCTATATTTTTCTTGTGGTTTTGTACTACTTGGACTCTTCTGTCGATCTCATGCCAGACTTAGCATCAATAACTAAAACCCTGCGACGTAAAATTCATAAAAATGAACAGAAGGCCATAACAACAAGAAAACATTCGACAAACGCATGATATTTATATCCCAAAACACTGGACAACCAGTTCCTGACAAAGTTTTATAAAACGAAATGCATGCACGCCAGACGTCGTCTGGAACCTTCAGGTAAACGTCCGTAAAAAAGAAACAAAATAAAAACCGTAAGGAAAACGCCATGAACCTCATCAGCAGCAAGAATGGTATCTTTATTTTATTTATTTATTTACTTGGTTTTTTTTTTATAAAATGAGCTTTCTAGACAATTTTACAATAGAACGCAGCATGAAACGGGCGAGGATATTTACGTGCTCGTATTTGCAGAAGCCTGGGTTTATTTTAGTGTTTACAACTACACGGAGGAATTCAATGGGAAATAATAATTAAAAAAAAAAAACAAGTTTCCACGTAGTGAAAAGAAACACAGGAAGTAGTCTACGGTGCAAACGGGTCCTCGTGTGACCGTCTCGCGACGGCCCAGAGGATATATAGATGTGTAGATAAAGGGCATGTGAGGACAGCGAGGTCTCACGAGGGGATGGTAAAAAACCAGTCCATACACACACACACACACACACACACACACACACACACACACACACACCGTATCACCAGAGTTTTTTCAATGAACCGAGTGACACTTTACCGCTTGAATACCAAATAAAATGTTAGAATAATACAATAGTAAAATTAATAATTATAATAATAATAATAATAAACATCATATTGGGTGAAAGATCTGATGTGTAATTTATGTTAAATATAATAAATGGGAAGCAGACGGAGGATAAGGTGAAGACAGACGCGACGTTGACACCGAGCTCATACTCACTCGAGCAACATTTCCCACTTTTCTTGAGAAATATTTCACACTTTATTATTATTACTATTATTACTATTGTTATTATATAATTTGTATGAGATGAGCAGAACGTTTTTGAATTAGCAGCTCTTAGGCAAAATTCTTTTAATAAAAATTTGAACTATTATAATAAAACTAATATTCCTGGGTGTTTCTCCGTCTACAGTATAAATACAGTTCAGGGGTGGGGGGTGGGGGTGGGGTGGGGAAGGTGGTGCAAGGCGAGTGGATTTATTTATTTTTTTACATGACTGCACACTTGATTTCCATTTTACCTTGCATTACTTCTATCGTCTTAGAAATCCGTCGGTTAAACAACAATCAGCTATTCGGCTAATGTTAGATCTGCGCTAGCGTTATATACTGATATGACAAACTAGCTACCAAGCTGACTAGCCAGGTTTCTATTTAACATTGGATTAACATTGAACTCATATGAATGAGTAAGCAGGTGACACGGTGTGTGTTGGCAGGGACACAGCGTGATTTAAAAACCATACAGAAGTTCAACCCAGTGATTTTGGTGTAAATCAGACGAATTTATGACGATCGCGATTCCAGCGTTATATCAGAAAATAAAGATTGCCATCGTTGTTTTTTACGCTGCTGTTGTGTTTCCTTACATATATATATATTTAAATCTCAGTATATTTCTGTGGTCCGAACAAAATGGCCTCTAACAATTCTATGGTTTAAATCATACAACTATACTCTGATATTCATTCGAGGACTACGACAATCTCCTTGTATCTAAGAAATTATAATAAAGCGCTGATAAATAGCACATTTTCTTCCTGCTTATGTGTATTAGGCCACATTCTGAAACCTGTAGCATTCTGCGTTGAAGGGGAAAAAAAAAAAGAACAGTCATCGTTCAAAATCATTGGACTGGTTTAGCTAAATATTAGCTTTAGTGTGAGATTAGACCTAATAAGTTGTCAGAAACAGACACAAATTTGTGATCTATCCGCATAGGAAGCACCAAGTCATGTGATTCAACTGTTTATGAACAGAGACAGAGGTTTGAAGTGTACACACACACACACACACACACACACACACATCTCTCTAACATGAAGCAGCAAATTTCAGACACACTCACAGCGCCTCCTCACACACCCAACAGGAATAACCAGCGTTGCCAGATTGACCTGATTTCCTCTGAAATGTCTCATTTCCCACGTCTACAACGTGTTTATTTCTCTTACGCCAGCAATTCAGCAACGTGTACAATTTGAATTTAGTATCAAAACAACACGCCGTACATTTTTTATCCATTTATAGCTATGTTTACATCCTGAAGACACATCCGTTCCTGTTCTCGGTTACGTCATAGCAGATGCACACACTGCCGCCATCATCGGCATCTCTTAAAGTAAAAAAAAAAATAAAATAAATAGCCTGAAACTGGAGACTCCTTCCATAAAGGTTAGATAAACAACTCCATAGAGAAACCTTCATCAAGGCCAACAGTTCGAAATGTTTCTATAGGTTTCTGGGGAACATCTACTATACGAGTCCCTGTGTATGTTGTTACTATGGGAACGGTAAGGTGCTCGATTCGGAACTGCTGTTGTAGAAAACGTATCGATGCCTCCTGACCAATCAGGATCCGGAATTCACCGGGCGTCCAGCAGGAGGCGGGATTTTAGAATGCTTGGACCAATGAGAACCTGTTCTGCGGAGCCTTCAAACAGGACGGTTTGAACGCAGACTTCGTGCGGATAAACAACCTGAGCGTGTGTATGCACCGTGCTGATTGTTTTATTCAGCTTGGAATTCCTGAAGCTTGACTAACAGACGCACCACTCAGCGTTCTCGGGCTCTTTGTTTCTTTTGTTTGATGAGACGAATGCGTCCGTGTGTTCAGTGTGAGCCCCCCGCCCTCCCTCATGCCCTATCTAGGGCCCTATCTAGCACCCTAAACTGTATTATGAATACAACCAACATCAGATAACAAGACTTCTCAGGGATGAAGCACAATACAGGTTTGATAAGTCAAAACCAACAAGCATGAACCCTGATGTCTGGGAGCAGAATCAAACCATGTTTGAAATGTAGGGGTTATAAATGCTAAATCCACGCTCAGATTTGAAATGTTAAAAGACGTGTCATGTTGTGGTTAAAACCTAATTTTTTTATGTACTTAAATTGTCTAAAAAATTAGCATCGATAGCTCAATAACTATTAAGCTTGCAAAAAAAAAAAAAAAAAAAAAGGCTGTTTAAAGAAATTAGCGTTGTTTTCTGCTTGAATTATACCAAAAGTATGAGAAATTTGGCAAGTCTCTTGACTGGCGCTTTCGTTACATAATGAATCATACACTTACATAACGTGTGCCTGTTGTTATAGAGAAAGAATCAACCTGAAAGTCTAGCATTTTCCTATAAAAGCGTGTCCTAAAGTGTTGTATTCCTCTGATGTCTCATCAGCCATTTTTTTTTTTTATCCATTTAGAGTTGCTTTTAATATTGGGGAACATCTACGCCTTCACCAACCTCTCCTGATTTCTTTCTCGCTAAGTTAAACGACAAAACCAAAACACAGATTGGTGCGTTACTGAGAAACGGCGACGCGTGATCGCTGAGCACTGACACTGGAGACTCCTTACATGTTATGTTAAACACCATATTAACTACTGGATTATTACATTAGTCCTAGATGGAAGGATACTTGATTTAGTTGTTACTAAAAAAAAAACCCAACAAAAAAAAAAACAACAATGTTCGTTAATATAGCCTAAACCTGTGATGTCAGAGCTGCTGTCCAAACAAACAAACAAACAAAAAATATTAAAGATTAAAAAGCAAATAAGTCAACACCTTCTGACCAATCACAATCCAGAACGCGACACAGCGCTGTACTGTGGCGTGTAGTCAGAACTCATCCTGAGGCGTTGCTAACAGGCTAACTCTCCATCTCTGAGGAAGTGTTTTGCCTGTAATGTTGGCAAACACCTTACAGAATCCATAACTCCATACACAGATGTTCGGTTTATTTAATTAGACTTTTAAAATCCTCATTTAAACGCTTAAATTTAAAATAATAATAATAATAATAAAATAAAATGCAGCGGCGGAGGGACAAAGGGGGCGTGGCTTTGTGTGCTACCCCACCGTTGCCCGTTGCCATCGCGACCAATCAGGCGCCGCCATATTTAATTCCACAATATTATTCCTGCGAGTGTTGTTTTATTGATTTGGTGTTTTTGTTTTGTTTTTCAGTAAACGTGTGATATCATATCCAGAGAGAGAGAGAGAGATGTGAGACACGCCATCCTGTTGTGAGATAAAGGAGTAAATAATTGGAGGTCACGTGACCGCAGGTGCGTCATCACCTGTGCCGCATCAGGGAGGACAAAAGGTGGTCGCGCGCCTCAAAGAGGGCGGGCTCGAGCGTTTTGTCCGTTGAAGTTTAAAAGTGCGCCGTGACCCCGTTACTAAGCAACGGCATACCGCACCGCGTCCATACGTTTACGAGGGACAAACGTGATGCATAAGTCCGGCGCGAGCGTCCGCCCGTGCTATAAACGGCCCCCAGCACTGCAATAATCCCCTTATAACGGACTATTTCTGCTCTTAATCCCATTCCCAGCGTTAAAACACGGCCACGCGCCATAACCGTGCTCCTTACCTGTGCGTTAAGTCAACTGTCTGATGAAAGAAACGTCACGGGATTAAAAAAAAAAACAAACAAAAAAACAACAACAACAAAAAAAAAGGAAACGAAGAAGAAGAAGAAAAAAAAAGTTTTCAGTGCGCTACAGTGCAAATTGGTCTCAGACACTGGGAAAGTCTGCGCGTGCTGTCGGTTCCTGCGTATTTCTAAAGTTCCGCCGAAAGTCCCACGCGCGACATTTGTGCTCTGTTTGTTTCAGACAAGACTCCAGACAGACTCTGTCTGCGCGCGCACGCGGTCCGCGCGCGTGCACAGGGCCACGGCGAGCGCGCGCAGGAGACTGGCGTGAGGCCAAACCAATGGCATCCAGGAGCTCAATTCAGCAGGAGGGAAACAACCAATAACATAACAACAACCACTCTGCGGGCTATACACAAAGAACACACACACACACACACACACAGTGCTAACCTCGTTTTTGCAGGATCAAGCGCCTTGGTGATGAACATCAACCGAGCTTTTAGAATCACTTTTCAGCTGTAGTGATGACCGAATGATTCTTTTGAATCGATTCTTTTGCGTGAATTCGAATCTTTACACAATGTTACTTGCTGGAAATGGAGGGGGACTCAACGTTTCATTCATTAATTCATTCATCCACCCATCTTTAGTAGCCACTTTCTCCTGGTGAGGGTGGTGGTCTTTTAGAATCACTTTTCAGCTATAGTGTTGGCTGAATCATTCTTTTGAATCGATTCTTTTGAGTGAATCTGAATCTTTAATCTGAATGGGAAATGATGAGGTGTCGACACAATGTTACTTGCTAGAACTTGGGGGAAACACTCAACTTTTGGCATTCATTCATTCATTCATTCATCCATCTATCTATCCATCCATCTTCAGTAGCCACTTTCACCTGGTGAGGGTGGTGGTGGGGGTGGATCCAGAGGCCATCCCAGGAACACTGGATGTGATTCCGGATGGGATGCCAGTCAGTCCACGACAAGACACTATGCACATATACAGTGAATATATAAAGCCTACACCGAAGTGTTAAAATAGCAGGTTTGGTGATTAAAAAAAAAAGAACAGATCATTCGTGTCAGGACCCCCCGTGTTGAAATTTCAAAATATATAAATAGCAACCGAAAAATGATAAGAAACATCACCGAAAAAAATTACAATAAAAGTTACAATAACTTGGGTGTGTAAGTGTGCACACCTTTGTATAACTGGCGATGTAGTTGTGTTCACAGTGAACCAATCACATTTAATCTTGTGTTCAAAAGTAATTAATGTACAGCTGCCATCAATGAAATTATTCTGCTTCACCCCAAATAAAGTCCAGCTGTTTCTGTAGGATTTTCTTCACCGCTTCTTGGTCTCCATTGACTGTTGCAGCCATGGTCCACAAAAAGCTTACAAAACAGATACGATGTGTCACTTGTTCAAAGGGAACAACCGGGAGAGGTGTACAAAAGAATTGCCCAAACAGGGAACCAAGGAACATCATGAAGGCTATCATCAGCAGGTGGAGCAAATGGAGCACCACAGTGACATCACCAAGGACAGGACGTTGCTCCAAAATTTACAAAAGGACAAGATAAAAACTTACCAGGGAAGCCACCAGGAGACCTGCAGCAATGTTAAAGGAGCTGCACAAATATCTGACAAGAACTGACGTCTTTCTGCATGTGACAACATTCTCGTATATGCTTCATAGGTCTGGGCTAAGGGGTAGGATGGGTAAAAGGAAGCCCTTTCTCACAAAACAAAACAAAAACCCAAGCCCAACTACATCATCCCAAATCATGTGGGAAAATGTGTTAATGCCTGATAAGAACAATTCCAAAAGGTAGAATAATACTATAATTTTAAAAGGTTTCTTTGGTGCAACAAAAAGAACCGCATACCCAAGGTGAAGCACGGGTGTGGCAGCATCATCCTTTAAGACTGCTTTTATTCAGTCAGAACTGGGGCTTCTATCAAGGTGGTGGGAAGCATGAAAAGCTACAAATACCAGTCAGTTTTAGTGCAAAACATGCAGAGGTCTGCAGGTAAGCTGAAGACGAAAAGAAATTTCACCTTTCAGTACAACAACAACCCAAAGCATCCATCCAAATCAATAATGGAACGGCTTAACCAAAAGATGATCAACAAGAAACCCTGAGAACCCAGAAGAAACCCACAAGGATATGGTAAGAACAGACACTGACCTGAGTTCAGGATACAACTGTGGACTGTGAAGCTATACGCCAGTGTGCCATCCAAACCTGCATGTCAAGCTTTATATTTAATCAACATGGCCTGAGATTGAAGCTGTGAATGAAATTTTTAGATTTTTGTTTTAAAACTGACATATCACTCTGTTTTCATTTTGGTTGATGGATTTTATACATTAACCACAATGCTTGTTCTACCTGCTGATAGTGGTGCACTTTATCTAAACCTAAAGGATACCTAAAGGCCTTGTTGTTTGTAAAATTTGCGTCTATGGATATAGAATTTACAATATTTGTTTGTTTTTTTTAATTAATGAATAAGATAAATTGCCCCTAGGTGTAAACAAGGTATGTTGCCCTGTGATGGAGTAGTGTACAGTTGAAACCAAAAGTTTATATACATTAAATCAGACAAAGCATTTCCTGTTTTAGGTCAGTTAGGATTACCAAATCATTTCTATTTGCAAATTGTTGGAATAATGAGAGAGAGATTTTTGTTTTAAGAGATTATTTTAAGTTCTTTCTTCACAGTCAGAGGTTACTATGCCTTGAAACACTTTGGGAAAGCCCAGATAATGATGTCATGGCTTTGGAAGCTTCTGATAGGTTAATTGGCACCACTTGAGTTAATTGGAGGCACACCTGTGAATGTATTTTAAGGTACACCTCAAACATACACCTTCCTTGTGTGACATCATGGGAAAATCAAAAGAAATCAGCCAAGCTATCAGGAAGAGAATTGTGGACCTCCACAAGTCTGGTTCATCCTTGGGTACAATTTCCAGATGCCTGAAGGTACCACGTTCATCTGTTCAAACAATTATACGCAATTATAAACATCATGGGAATGTCCAGTCATCATATCACTCAGGAAGGCTATGGGTTCTGTGTCCCAGAGAGGAATGTGTTTTGGGGCAAAATGTGCATATCAATCCCAAACCAAAAGCAAAAAACTTTGTGAAGATGCTGGCTGAAGCTGGTGAGACAGTGTCATTATCCACAGTGAAACAAGTCCTGTATCAACATATGCTGAAAGGAAAAAGCAACATAAAAAAGCCAGATTACAGTTTGCAAATGCACCACAGGGACAAAGACCTTCATTTTTGAAGACATGTCCTGTGGTCTGATGAAACTACTGTGAAGTATGGGGTGGCAGCATCATGTTGTCGGGGTGTTTTGCTGAGGGACTGGTGCACTTCACAAAAACGATGGCATCATGAGGAAAGAACACTATGTGGAGATACCGAAACAACATCTCCAGGACATCAGCCAGGAAGTTAAAGCTTGGGTGCAAATGGGTCTTCCAAATGGACAATGACCCTCAATTATTTACAAAGTGGCTTCAGGACAACAAAGTCACTGTGTTGGAGTGGCCTTCACAAAGCCCTGATCTCAATCCCATAGAAAATTTGTGGGTAGAGCTGCGAAGACGTGTGGCAGCCTACAAACCCGACTCGGTTACACCAGTTCTGTCAGGAGGAATGGGACAGAATTCCAGCTTGTGGAAGGATACCCAAAGCATTGGAACCAAGTCATACAGTTTAAAGGCAATGCTACTAAATACTAAGGAAATGAAGGCAATGGAGGCAGTGTTAGCCTAGTGGTCAGGGCACTGGCCCTTCAGTCGGAAGGTTGTGGGTTCAAGGCTCAGGACCGACAAGGTACACTGAGGTACCCTGAGCAAGGCACCGTCCCCAAGCACTGCTCCCCGGGTGCTGCACTGTTCAGCTGCCCTCTGCTTCACTTGGTGAATGGGTCAAATGCAGAGAACAAATTTCACTGTGTGTCATGCTATGCTGTGGTGTGTTTCACATGTGACTAGCACATTTCACTTTCACTTCAAATGTATGTAAACTTCTGACTTTGAAGAAAGTACAAAAAAAATTCTCTTAAATAAACATCTCTCATTGTTCCGACATTTAGCAAATAGAAATGAATTTGGAAATCCTAACTGACCTAAAACAGGAAATGTTTTGTCTGATTTAATGTCAGACAGTATGGAAAACAAAAAGGTTATGTGTCTTTTTATACAGCATGTGTAAACTTTTGGTTTGAACTGTATTTCTGCCTCACACCAACAGTTCCCAGGATCGACTCTGGATCCACTGGCACCCTGAGCAGGTCTAGGGGGAGCAGGGTCTAAAGATCGCTTCAGTGGAAAACACGGCTAAAATGGAAGGATAAAATAGTTTTCGTTAACTTTGCGCTCCTCGGATTTCACACAAACTCAGGCGGCCACGATGGACGATAATGTCGGCGAGGAAAGTCTCAACGTCTTCCCATACTTTTGTGTGTTCACCTACAAGGCTAGGATAAATTGCTTGAAGTAATTCTGTGGGTGGAATTGCAGAAAAAACCCCCACTTTATTTCAGTGACATTACTGTATTTTTGGAAAAAGTGTTTTCTCCAAATTTTAAAAAGCTAAAAAAAATGAAAAAGCTTTTTTGTTGTTGTTAGGAACATACTTTATTCAATTTTATATTTTTAAAAATACTTCTCAGACATCACAGGGAGGGGCAAAAGTCACATGCCAATCTACTAAGCTCTCATTTTAGATTTGTTTGGAGCACAAATGTTTTCTTTGGACACTAGAACAAGTGAATCAGCGGACATTTTGAATCCACCATTTCCGCCTTTCAGGGCTCCCATAATGCACCGCGCGCCTCGGGCCGGTCCGCCATGTTTGTGTATGACTCCAGCGCCGTTTCCACATACAAGCCTACACTACCGCTTCAAGTCCCCAAAACCACCCTGTTAACATCAGTCCCCATGCACTTATTCACATTTTAAAGGAAATAAACACCCCGAAGACATTAGCTGTCTTCTGTGATGGCAGCCAGCGCCCGAGGTATGAGATATTAAGCCTGTTAAATGTATTAACCTTTACTGACGCCGAGTATGTTAGCCATTTTTTTGCTAGCTAGTTCGATTCGAATGACGGCTTTCTTAAAGGCTTTATAAAAATAAAATAAAGTTACTTGGTTTGGACCTGAGTCTGAAGAGGGGAAAAAATGGTATTTGTTTAATAATCTGGCTAAGTTTCATTTTAATTGGAAGCAAATCGTTAAAACGTTAGCTCGTGTTGAAATCTATTGTACATGTCTCGGTAACTCGGGTGCGTTCGGCTAACTTCGGGTATCTTCGGCCGCAGGCCAGATTTATGCAGTTTATTTAATCCGTAAAACAATTAAAACGAGTTAATAATTCGGTGAAGGAAACATTTTATATTGCAGAATGGACTGTTCTAAGTTATAGAAGACTATGTATTGGTTTTTGTATATTACACATTTTACATATATATATATATATATATATATATGTGTATGTATGTATGCGCGTGCGTATATATATATATATATATATATATACATATATATATACACACACACACACACACACACACACACAGTGGTTCCTCAGTACTCGAACTCACTAGAACTCGAATTTATTAAAAGTCGAACCAACCAGATCGCAAAAAAATGACCTAGAACTCGATCTGAATCTCAGAAGTTGACCCGTGAACGCCAACCTAAGATGACTTGTACGCGCAGGGAAAAGAGTGACGCGGCACTTAGCTGTCCCTCAGCGGAAACAAAGGGTGACACTTCAGCCTCGCATTCCCTGTGATGTCATCGTTTGCTGATGATAGTGCTTTTTTTATTGAAAATTTCAGGTAATACACTGTACTTTATATCATTTTGGTAGCCATTGCTCACTAAAATGGGATGAATACAGAGTAATAATAAAAATAAACAATGGACCGCATGGCGTAGTATGATTCAAGGTAGTAGTGCTGTGTCTGCGTTTATGAAAAAGGTGTCATTGGGTTTTCTTTTTAACTTTACCCCATCAGAGCGGTGAGGCGACACAGTCCAGGCTGGAGTCAGACGTAAATCCATTTAACGCTTTATTTAAGCTCCAAGCAGAAGGACATGAGAAGGCAGGCAAACTTGTAGTCAGAGAACAGGCAGTGTAACCGAACTGCGTACAACACCATGAACTAACAGACTAGAATCATAAACCGAATAACAAGCAAAAAGATCAGAACGGGAAGAGAATACAAACGCCTGCACCTGGAGCGAATCCTCGCGCATGCGCCCGCAGCGCCGCTACTGGGAGTAATCAAAGCAAGTGCGTGGGTGACTCCATGACATGCAAATTGTTTGGATACATCTATTTTCTTACTTTACAAATTACTCTTTTGACAACTGTGTTTAGTATGTGCTCTTCTTGTTTGATCCTGTTCATTATGTGTTTAAATGCTAAAAAAAAAAAAAGACATATTTAGGTGTAATCTTTTGGGGCCGGGAACCAATTAATTGGTTTTCCATTATGGGGGAAATCCGATCGGAACTCGATCGGAAGATTTGGAGCAAAGTGCTGATTTGGGAGTTAATGACGTCATGTGCGATTGTTCCAGATGAGGAGTTCGATGAGTACGATAAACCGGGAGCTGAGCGGTCGAGGAGGAGGAGAGGAGGAGGAGACGATGATGATCTGGACAGGTGAGCAAACACCTGTTTATGAATGATTAGTAACATGTTAAAGGGATGTGGTTGGAGCTTTATGGCATCTGTTATTGGAGAGTGGTGTGGTTGTGAAAGCAGTGTAATGGTATTATTATTATTATTATTAATAATAAGAAGAATAATCTTTTTTTGTAATGCCTTTTAAATAAAAAAAACATTTACAGTGTAAAAAAAAAAGTAGTAAAAAAAATAAAACATTAAAATCAGGAAATGATAAAAATGAAGAAAAAAAGTAGCGACAAAAAAGTAATGACTAATATGAAATATAAATATCAATAAAATAAATAAAAAAAAGTAAAGTTAGGGCACATAACAATGAAAAACTTCAGTGTGAAATATACAAGTCATATGCATATTGAAATAGAATAAAAATATAAAAAGGAAAAGAATATGAAAGCAACCTGCCAGTGAATGTCAGTAAAAAAAAAAAAAAAAGGTAAAAATTGTCTTAAAAATGTATCATAAGTTAAATGACAACAGGGCCATGATAGGAAAACAGTACTGTAATTAATATGTCAGAGTTAAGTATTCTGATGCAAGTAACGTGAAAAATAAAATAAAATAAAAATGCAGCAAATAATCACAGGGAGAGGAAAATAAAAACAATATAAAGTATATAAAAGAAATGGGAGAAAAGTGCAGAAATTTAAATAACATAGAAATAATGTGTTTGTAAAGGTAAAGCGTATACAAAGGTACCAAACGATCACATTGGCAGGAAAAACAGGGAAAAGCTTTTTTCATTTTCATAAAAACTTAGCATAAAAAAATCCCAAAATAATCCAAAAATAATAGGCGAATAATAAGGTAGCGCTACATGCAAAAAAAAAAAAAAAAAGAAAAAAAAAAGAGGAGTGATGAACTACTTCAGACTGGAGCGCTCTTATGATGACATTTTGTTTCTCCTCTTCGGCGGAATGAGCGACGCCTTCACTCTTTCCTCCTCCCCGTGACTTTTCAGGAATTGATTTAACATTTGCGAAACATTTCGAAGCCCAGCAGATGATAACGTCTTTACCTTTCACGTGTCCTTGTTTCTGTCGCTGACGTCTCTTCAGTCAGCAGAGCGATTCCGAGCTCTGTGCGTTCGGGTGAAAAGGGAAGCTGTTTCTAACCTGATTTCTTACTTGACAGTGATTTCGAAGGGGACCTGCTGGAGGAGGACTGGCTTTCATCCAAGAAGGTACGTGTGCTCTTGTATACACGACCACGCCCGTGTCGGGTACAGAGCGGTGCAGCGGCCAGCGGTAACCCTTTATATTTCTCCCGCAGAATCCGTCTGAGCTGTCGGACGAAGAGCTTAACGACGACCTGCTGCAGAGCGATGAGGAAGACCAGGACGCCAGGTTAGATCTCAACGAGGTGCTCAGTGCTCGCAGAACAGAACTACTCACTCGCAGCATGTCTCTCCCAGATGACTTTGTGTAGACGCGAGTCATGCTGCCTTGGGCTCGTCTCTATCAGCCTGATACTGATGCTGCTCCCTGAGCTGCGATCTGATTGGTCCGAAGCTTTAAAAAAAAAAAAAAAAAACAAACCAAAAAAACCCCATGCGACTTGGCACTTTCCTGAAATTTAATAGTTTGAGAATTTTTTGTTGTGAATTATTGTTGGGTGTTTTTTGATCAACACTGCATGTGTGTGTGTGTGTGTGTGTGTGTTAGCGAGCAGGGTGCAGTGGTGAGCCTGAACGCGACGTTGGGCCTCACCGAATCCTATGAGGTCCAGGAAGGAGACGAATACGCAGCGGATGACTACGGCGCGGCGGGGGAAGGGTACAGGGCGGACGAGTACGGTGACGAGGAGGGCCTTGAGTACAACACGGGAGGAAACCAAGACGAAGTGCTGGAGCTGCAGATCGACGAGCCACTGGACGACGAGTTTCAAGTGAGCACCGCTTCCTTTTGCCGCGTCCTTTTTTTGTGCGACCGGGGGGTGTGGGGGGTTTCTGCGGCGCCCCTGGGGATGTCAGACGGTGCCCCGGCACCCCGGTTGAGACACTGTTCTACAGGAACAGACTCCTGGGTAGGCTATGCTATGATACCTGGGCTAAGCGGATCAACACAGTGGTTCGGCATACGATGTTTTTGACTTACGATGGGCGTGGCGGAACGCATCTCCATTGTAACTTGAGAACTACTCGTATAGTTATGCAGCACATTACAGTACTCGCTATCAATGTGATGTCTCTATGAATTCGACACCAAATGTTTTCTTTGTGTTTAATTGTGTAGTGTCCGTGTATCGCCGCTTTCCGTCGTCCGTGGAAAGTTTTGGAACGTAACCTCCGTGAAAGACGAGGGACTATGGTAGACGCGTATCTCCGCGGGTATTCTAAATATATCTAATTGAAAATGCAAGTTACTTAAAAAAAAAAGAGGATCCCCAGATTGGCCTCGGAGGCCTTTTTGGAGGGCTCGTATTTTTCATCTTAGAGCCTAAATAATCTCAGAAAAGCATGTTTTCCAGCCCAGGAGGTGGCGCTAAGCCATTCTAATGGGTTTTTTTCATGCGGCTCAGTGGCTTGAATCAGGAACTTTAATTCAGGTCTTTAAAAAATGCTTCCAGGTCTTATTTTCAAAACGCAAGAAATTTGTAAAATTAGTAAAAATGCACATGTTCAAAGTACTCTAAAAATCAAAGGACACTTTGCGTCGCTGTATATTTTGACCTGTGGAAATATCCATTTTCTGCTCTCTGTGCAAGAATGTGAGCTGCAGGCGTGTGAAAATTGGTTAAAAAAAAAAAAAAAAACCTAAAACCTGTCCTTAATTTCGCTCGCAAACTGAACGGAACTTGGTGTCTTGGGGTATTTCCGGATCCTGTTTCCACTGGAAATGCCTGCGTCCCGCTGAGGTTGGAAGTTTACCTGCTACAGGCGTCTCACGAGGAGACAGAATCGTGTAGCTGTGCTGGGCGCTTGAGGTGTGGGCGGAGTCAAAGCCCAGCGTGAACACGAATGAGCAATGCGGAGGCGGGATTTCCAAACGGATAAGCTCAGTCGCGTACCACGCTCATACGGAAGATTATGGATTAACACCCCCTCCCCCCCCAAAAAATAAACATGTTGTACATGTTTATTTATGTGTAAAAGTGAGAAATAAAATAAACTGCTTATCGCACCTTTAACTTGAACAAAAGAGTGGCAGATTTCTATAACGTGCCCTTCAGGCGTGAGATGTTTTTATTTATTTCTTTATTCCTTTTTTTTGTATATTTGAGCACCGTTATCTCTGACTCCAGCGCATTTCCTTCTTGACAGGAGGCCACATCCGCACAAAACGCCTCATTCCGGCTTTTCCGCCTTTAGTAACGTTTCATTCCGCACCTCTTTTGTCCTGCCGCGTCACGCCGCGGCATATTAAAAAAAAAAATAGAAAGAAAGAAGGAAAGAAAAGCCAGGCGCATCCTCAGACCATATCAGATAAGAGGTGACAAGATCGTTAACCTCAGGCTTTTAGACGCCGACACGGCCCAGGTGATTGATGAGTTTGTTCGTTTCTCTGCTCGCGTGTTTGTTTGCTCGCTTATTTATTTATTTGTTTGTTTATTTATTTATTTATGTGTTGAACGCCGGTAGGGTCGGTTGAAAGCGCTTTGGGATGTGGAGGAGGCTTCGAGAATTTTTTATCTCCTGTACAAAGGATTTTAGACCAGCAGAGACCTTTTGAGGGTTCGCCGGACGAGACTGGTTGTTTAGACATAAAAACATGTGTGTATGTGTTTGTGAGAGATGTCTCTGTTTGTAAGGTGACCTAACCAAGGGTTATTGTGTTGGAACATCAAAGCATGTCATTTGTACATACATATGAAAGATTTACAGAAATGGGGGGGTAAAAAATATAAATGAAATGAGCCTACTGTGTGCGTGTTCGACTGAGACTTGCATGATATTGTGCCTGTCACTGAGGTGTGTGTACACATAAAGACGACTCGGTCTCTTATTGTTTTGTGTGTGTGTGTTTTATTCACTTCGTCTCCAGTATTTCCATCTCATTGAATTTCAGATGAAGGCAGGAATACTAATGGGGCATAGAAATGTGACCAAGATCCCCACTGTTATGCTAATTCAACACCCCTCTTCCATCTTGCGTCCCCCCCCGCTTCCTCTTCCTCCCCAACACACACTTACACACGCGTGCGCGCTGTTCCCTTTGCACGTGTGACATTAACATGTTCATTTCGGGACCCATCTCCACCCATGCAGGCTTTAATCATCATTGTCGTCGCCACGCAGGTTCTTCTCGAAGTTTTTCTCGAGAGCAAAACCGAATCAGGTCCGTCTCGTCCCACGCAACACCAAAGTCTGCGTTTTGTCCTCATCTTTTCCCACAGGTCGACGAGTATGCTGCTGAACCGCAGGAAGTGCCACCCGACCAAGAGGACACGATTGAGCCTGAGGAGGAAGTCGAACACGGCTCCCATGTCACAGAAGCAGAGGAGGTAAGGCACGAGAGCACGATATAACGTACACGGGTTTGGGAGACGTTCAGAGTGCAGTGTTTCTAACATGAAGGAACGTCCGGCTTTAGATGGAGGCCGAGCCCGACGCGAAGGACGAGTCCGACGAGGATGAAGAGGACGACGAAGAGTCCGAGCGGCTGCGTTTCAAAACTGAGCGCAAAGACAGCACCGTGGTCCGTCTCTCCGACGCCACCAGCAAGCGGCGGAACATTCCAGAGACGCTGGGTACGTCCGATAACCGAGCAATCCGTCCGACTGGGTTTGATCCCGACCATTCGACTTATGCGTTTCTGTTTTTTGTTTTTCTTCTCCTCGTTCTTCTTTCAGAGCTGACGGAAGAGGCCAAAGCGGACCTGCTGGAGTTCGAGGAGAAGGAACGGCTGAGGAAACAAGGTCGCTTTGGTGGACGTGGGCGAGGAGGAGGAGGAGGAAGAGTGATGGGAGGGAGAGGAGGAGGAGGAGGATGCGGACCCCCGCCATTCGGGATGGGAGGTTTCCGTAGGGATGGAGTTGCAGGACGAGGGAGGACGAGTGAACCCAGACCTCCGCTGATACCGATGAACTTAGGCATGCAGGTAAACGCTTAGCGGTGGCTTCAAGTCTCTGGACTCTGATTGGTCAACAGGTGTCCAGTCGTTCTCTATAGCCACACCCCTCATATTTCATATCATCCTGCTGTGGATTTTAATCCGGATTATTTCTAACCTGAACGTCTTTTAGGTGCATACATATTAAAGGTGCGCTCCGTGATTTTAAAAGTCCGAGCAGTGTGCGTGATATTTAGCGTACATTCACGACACTTGAGTAAAATACGGCCCCCCGGGCGGTGTCCAACTATGGGTTTAGCGCGTAACCAACACCATTTCGGAGACCGTGGAGCGTTAAACCTCCACCCATACACGTCCGCCCTTTCAGGTTCACGTGCTTTAGTGGAACAGAGCAGGTTTGCTTTAGAAAAGTCAATTAGCTCAACTCGCGCTCTCATCCATGTTGATACACGGATTACCCCCCCCCCCCCCCAACGACTTGGCGGGAGTCCATCGAAAAGCATTACACCAAATTAAATCTGCACTTTGTCTAAGGATTTGGCTCTCTTTGCTTATTTTATTATTAAATATCCATCGAGGAGTGTAATCCCCCTCGCTATTTTATTTTATTTTTTTATTCCTCTTTACGTACGGGGGAAAGCCGTGTCAAGCCTGGTCCCGGGAGCATGCCTGTTATTTATTTCTTAATTTATTTATAAGAAGGTGAATAAAGAAAGGAAAAACAAACCAGATTTTTTTAAACGCACATAGCAATGTAATTGAATTTTTTTAGGGCTCGTGTGAGGGTGTGGGTTTTTTCTTTCTTTCGGGAGATTAGCACCAGGTTACACGTATAGAAAGAATCTTTCTTTCCAGATAAATATTGGGCAAATTCGGGACAAACACTAAGCAATAAATAAATAAATAAAAATCCGCCGCTATATCACGGTTTGCGTTTCGCATCCCCGGCTATTCACGGATTTTTATTTAAAATACATAAAAAAAAAATGTTTGTGGATTTTCCACAGTGTTTCGCAGAAGCCACCTATAAGAACCTCTAGTGAATTTTTGTGGATTTTCCGACGGCGGACTTGGTCAAACAGCTTTTTCTTGATTCGGTTGCTTATGTGAGTACAGTACCGTCGGTTGTTTGACAACTGTATGGTTTCTGAAATCCAGTCTGTAGAAAGTGGGTGTTAATTACAGTACAGCTAGTCCTCAAGTTATGATGGAGATGCTTTCTGCAAAACCCACTGCAAGTCAAAAATATCATATGTCGTAGGCCACTACTTAGCCTAGCTTAGGTATCTTAGCCTAGCTTAGCCTAGCCTACCCAGGAGTCTTTTCATGTAGGAGACATGCTGGGTGTTTAGAAGACATGCTTTTTGTATTAAAATTAGCTCTTGAAGCACAAAAAAACAGGCGGTAATGCACTGTACAGTACACCGATACACAAGGGAACTCCATGAGTCGCGGGAGAGAGTGAGGCATCACGCAAGGCGAGTGACGCGTACATCCGGGCGTCGTCCGAACATATCGTACGTTATACGCTGTTACGCCGGCCTGCCACTGCCCGCGAATCTTAAATATTTTTCAATTTTTAGCGTATCGCAGTTGTCATGGTAACTCAGAAAAATCGTAAGTCGGGCCATCATAGCTAGGGGAACATCTGTATTATACGGTATAGAAAAAAGGCTAGGCTAGTGTAATACATATAAACAGTACCTAAAATCTAAGTCCAGGCTATGTTAGTGTAGTATACAGCACATTACAGTACTTCCTATAAATGTGACGTTTCTACGCATTTCGACCCAAAATTCACCTTGCTGTATTCTCACAAATGTTTTCTTTATGGGTTTAATTGTGTTTAGGATGTGTGTAAAGAGTGTGGGAGGATCATCTAAGTATTTAAACTATTAAATAAAAAAACATTTGGGGGTGGCGTCTGTGTATCACAGATTGTCGAAAGTTTTGGAGCGTAATCCCCGTGCGACAAAGAAGGGATTACTGTAGTGTCACTTTATATTTCGAGAAATGAAGTGTGTGTGTGTGTGTATTTATATATTTATAAAAATTTAAAATGTATTTATTTATTTGTGTGTGTGTGTGTGTGTGTATACCGTATATCTTCTATTAGTAGCCCGGGCGTTTATTCAAAAATTTTTTTGGAC
>JAQLOM010000001.1:21444195-21455874 GCA_030068315.1 Chrysichthys thysi
ATCCACATACTTTTCCCTGCAGAACCTCTGAGCATCAGGCCAGGTCTTTCCTTGAGACACGTAGATATATTGTCTTACCTGACACACAGCCGTGCCACAAAGCAGGAGAAAAAAGACAAAGGACGACTTCATGTCTGCTACGACGAGCTCTGCTCTGAGCTGCGTGAACGTTTGCTTAAGTCTCTGCCAGCTTCGATCAGAAATCAAATTAGAACTCATTTACAACTCATGCAAAATAGAGGCACCACAGTCCAAATGAGTACAGGCACTCGTTTCGAATGTGAATCACTTGTGTTGGACGACCTCAATCTTATAGTGCTTGCTTACACTTAATTCTGATTAATTTCATTTCCAAAGCACTGTTAACCATAGACGTTGCCATAAAGCAGCTTCACAGAAATCTTGAGGGAGATTCAGATCTTGAATGAACAAGTCAAAGGCAAGAGTGGAAAAGACAATTTCCTTGAGACTATATACGGAAGAAACATTGAGAGGAACCAGGTGTGGGCTATGTAGATGTTGGCAGTTTTGTGGAATTCGTGGATCCATATGCTTAACGCAGCTGTAGCCTTCAGCGATCTCTGTAGTGTACGGTCAGTCCATCAGTAGTGATGGTTGCCAGATCCATGTAACTTGTTTCTTCAATAACCCTGGCACTTGCTTGGCATTTACACATAACGGTGTGAAATATAAGGAAATCCACTGAGTGACCGATCTGTGGAGAAAAAAAAAATCTCATCGAGAGGGATCAGAACAGAATGACCAGACGGGTGCAAACTGACAGGACGAGAATGTACAACTCAATCACTTTGTACAACCATGGTGAGCAGAAAGGCATCTCAAAATGCACAGCACGTGGATGGACACAATAAAATGATGTCACATTGGGTTTAACACCTGTCAGCCATGAACAGGAACCTGAAACTACAGTCTTGATGGTGAATCACCGTGCAAATAGGACATAAACTTTACAATATTACACTTAAAGGGACGCTTGAAATGAATGAATACAATTGGCAAGGCGCCACTTCTCATTGTGCCTGCTTAAGGTTGCTTACCAAAGTTCTTCCGGAGCTTTCCTTCTCATTAAATGTATTCGAGTATTACGCTGTAATAATAGCACTAATAATAACTTTTTTTTTTTTTTTTTTTTTACAACATCCCAAACATTATGTACCACAGACTCACTGAAATCCTAGCAGTCAAAGAAAATGAACTCGGCACGCTTGATTTTAGTGCAAGTCTCTCAAATGCAAACCAGCTATGAGTCATTGAACGCTAGGAAAATGGGATTTTGCCTTGCAAAGTATGTCCTATGTACAAATCAGGGGGTTAAGTCGTTGGTCTACTGATCGGAAGATCGGGAGATCAAATCCAAGCACCGCCAAGCTGCCACTGTTGGGCCCTTGAGCAAGGCCCTTATCCCGCAAATGCTCCGTTGTATGAATGAGATAAATGGAAGTCGCTCTGGATAAGGGCGTCTGCCAAATGACTGTAATGTAAAATCAGCTCCTGGAAATACCGAAAAAGGGCCTAGAGTCTACACAGATATCTCAAAAGTAAATAGACACCCCGCATTACATCATTATGTCCATGCGGACACCACCTGGTGCTCCAAATTTATTTTTATATCATTCCAGATTACAGGATATTACTTGTTTAGAGCAACCAGCCATGCGGAGGACACCAGAAGCGCAAGAGTTGTGTGATTTCAGTCAGTCTGAGGGTGGACCTTGGGATTTGTCTTGTACACAGTCAACAATTGGACAATTCAAAAGCAAAGGAAAGGAATGACCAGCATCCCGCTCAGGTCGACCTGTTGTAAGGTCTCTGATGTCACAGAGCGACTCCAAGTGAGTCCGACCCAAGTTAGCTACAGAAACCAACAGGTAGCTGCAGTGTTTTTACCCCCATCAATAGATCAAGAAAGAGTCTGTATAATGGAGCATAATGCATAAATCTAGTCTGAAAAAAATACCAGGTTAATAATATTACACCGGGTTACGGGTGCAAAAGGCAGGGCTTTATGAACCCAAAACTGGAGGAGGCAGGAGGAAAAAACAACATATGGAAATCAAGGCCAAGACACGTGGAAGAAAAGCAAAGCAAATACAAATACATAACAAATTCTAGAGCAAAGAGGAAAAACGCAGCACGCAAGCACAGCACTGTAGTTCATGAACGAGCGTCCTGCATCGGGAGCAGCGCGCATTTGTGACAGGCAGCCGATGAGCCCAAACTAGCTGCAGGCATCCACAAGAGTCATCTTCTTTTGTCTCTGAACATTATTTTTACACCATGATAAATATGTATATTTATTATATTTAATACATTTAATACATTATTTACACACACACACAAACACACACACACATATACCTACATATAGTGATAAATATTGCTACTGTGATAATGTCAGAAACTATCACAGTATAATTTTAGGTCATATCGCCCAGCCCTGTTTAACACATGGAGATATAAATATCAGAACATGAAAGCTGAAATTCGGAGGTATTGTCTCATATTCATCTTTTGATCCTTAAACCCTCACGCCTTCAGTTTATAGCAAGGACAACAGAACAGGCCTTCCCGTTCCATTACTTTCGCAGGGGGCCGTGCATATGGAAATAAGCCACGTTCTAGTTACACTTGCTGCAAAAAAAATTTCTCATGCACATTATTTAAAAAAAAACAAACCCATTTCTTATTTTAACCAAATACAGTGGTACCTTGACATATGACATGAATTCGTTCCTGGAGCGAGGTCGTAGGTCAAAAGTGTCGTAAGACGAATCGAGTTTCCCCATTAAAATTAATGGAATTACTAATAATTCGTCCCAAACCCCCAACAAAACACACCAATTTCTTTTGTTACGTGTTTTTAAATAAGAGAAATGTCCAATATAAATAAACAATAATGTCTAAAACAATCATAAAACCTAATAAAAGTGAATGTAAAGAAATAACCTGGTTGTATGAAGTGTCCTTTACGTTGAGGATCACAAGAAGCGATGATGGAGGCGGAGCAGTGAGGTGTAGGACGGACGTTGGTGGTGGGAGGAGGAAGAGATTGTCGTCGGAGGTTTGTTTACTTGCCTTGCTCCTCACTTTCTTAGGATCCATGATGAAAATACAGTGTACAGGACAGATAAAGTTCCAAAACGGCACAAAGAACACAAAACGAAGTGAGAAATGGTGAGGTGATGCTTACTCAGCGAGCTCCACACGTGATCTGTAGGTCGGCTCGGGGCGGACTGGGACACGGGAACGCGTAATGGCAGCAGGCTGCACGAAACGTGATGAAATCGCCAATGTCGTATCCCAAAAAACTGTTGTATCCCAAAGCAAAAAATAATCAGACATCAACCTCGTATCTCGGAAATGTTGAAACCTGGGTAGGTTGGAAGTCAAGGTACAACTGTATTTAAATAGGAAAATCATACAGTTCAATACAGTCATACTATTTCTAAAGTCATCCTCCTTTTCCTTCATGGTTTAGAATCAGATTAAAGACATAATGACACTGACATTTAAGAAAATCTTTCATATTTACATTGCATTGGAAACCCTTAGGTGTGCTTTAAACACGGCATGACTTATTACTTCAAAATAAGAACAGAATAATGATGATAAGCCAGATGGTTCAGAAGAAAGCAGAGCTTAGTCAGGACTTATCCTCGGGTATCACCTGATCCATAAGTAAAGAATTTATGTAAATTAAGTGACTTAAGTATAACAGATGCAAGATTCACGATTCCCAGCTCCTTTCTCACAAGGTTCCTCTCCTAAGGAAAGCCCAGAGTTCCGTTTCACCCTAATAACCACCAGGGGCAGTGTTTCAATACCTGGATATCAAAAGATTGAAGGAAGGCGCTATCTACCCTCTTGCACATACATGAGCTCACGGACTCCCACAACTGGCAAATTTCATTGTGAATGTTAGCGGAGAAAGCCTTGGCTCCTCCCACCCTGAAAGCATGGCCAATTTTCAGTTAAAAAAGGAGTGGCTATGCATAAGGAGCAGAATCTATTGACATTACCTGAGTACTTGTGTAAACGTAGCCACTTGGAACATATCCATAACATGAGTTTTCAGTCAATTCACTCTGAACTGAACAGCACTGAAAGGCGTGGAGTGGAAATCCCAGGAGTGTCTTTGAGAAGGACCATTAACCATCGACTGCTCAGCTTAGGGCTTGACTTGAATTCTGAAAAAAAAAGTACATGCCAGTGGACACGGCTCCTACGGGGGCCCTTCAGCATTCATTCTGGCCATGGTGACCCTGAAGCAAGGCTGAAACAGACGCTCGGGCTCGACCTGCTGCTCAGCGCAGTGCAGCTTGCTACTTGGGAAATGCTTGCGGAAACCCTGAGCTCCGGTGGAATGGCTGGGAGTGGGACTCGGGTCATGACCTGCATCACATCAGAGAAGTAACACAGATAACGTCAGCAGCTCTGACTCGAGCTAGGAACCATCATGATGCCTTTCAGCGTTTCCTTCACTTTCCGAGAGATATTTTAACAAAAGATCATTTCATAAAATAATGTGTGCATTCTGTATTGGTATTTCACCGCTATCCTGTAGCAGTCTGCACATTTTCACGTGTATAAAATGAGTTTTGAGGTGATGCTCACTGACCCGACTCGCTGAGAGGAAGGCCGCTGTCCAGCCGACTGGGTTTAGTGTTGATAAAGAGGATGCACAGAACACACACAGTGATGAGGAATGCCAGGAGAACGACCGCAGCTACGGACAGACCTATGAGAGCACCGATACTGAGAAGGGGGAAAAGGGCAAGAAGCGGATAAATGAACAGAGTATGTAAGCTTTGGAGAGCACAAAAGTGCCATAATCGTCACTAACATTTCTGACAATCCTACAACACACCACCAGAGGGCAGCACTTCCGGCACGCTTATCCGTCACTAGCCGTGTTTCCATTAAGCTGTTCAATGGACGATTTGAATGTGCGAAGTAAAGTAACAGAAACGTCAATTTCAGAAGGAAAATCCCTCCAAAATCGCAAAAAAAAAAAAAAAATGTTTTCACGCTCACATGAGGTGATGTTTCAGACAATTCGATAACGGAAGATTTCGCAAAATTGAAACAGACAGGCGTTTTTCACATTTATGTGACTTCGGTGAAGAGCACCCCGAAACGCTACCCTTTGGAAAACCGAACCGCATAATTAACACTCAGTGGGAACACAGAACATTAGCGCTTGAATTGTAATGGAAATTTGGAGAGAAAAAAATTACGATTTAAAAATTCATTTAAAAAAATATTTTGCGCAAACCTGCAAGGCAAGCCCAGTCACCCGTTACAGCTAGCGTCAACCATAGGCTTGCGATTCAAGGAAACCATCATGTCTCCTTCTTTTTTGAAGAAAAGGCTGAGTCTTTTTTTTTTCCTCGTACATTAGCACGTCTTACTTATCTATGTTTCACCATCGTACAGTTTTGTAGCGGTTCTGGGGATTTGGTACGAATTTTTCATGTTTTTGCATCGACAGCGTTTTGGGTCATAGGTTACACCCTTAGAAGAAAAGAGTCCTAAACTGTACTACTGTATACTAAAATAATATTCATAAATTAATCATTCTAAAGGGCATTCTAGCTATCATGGTACCTTTAGTGCACGTTGTGTACTTTTAAAGCTTCGCGGATTAATTACGGTACATGATTACAGAACAAAATCACCACAGATTCATTTCAGGGGAGTTCAAGGGGTAGAGCCCTATTCTGAGAGAGGATTCTCTTCATTTCCTTGATTTCTGAAAATATTCTGAAATAATAACAATAATAATAATAATGAGAACCTCTTTAAGAAGCATAGCATTGGACCATTTTTAAAGGTGTACTAGATGAATGTTTCCAGGTGAAAGACAGATGAACCAAGGAGAATTTAGTGTCTGAATCCAACTTTCTCTTGGAGCAATTTTGCATCATTGATGTGCAGGAGCATCTCCTTACCTGAGCCACCACATGTATCCATAGTCGTAGGGAAAGAAGCTGTTGGGATCATCACAGCAGTATTTTATATCGTTGAAGCCGCAGCAGAACTGCGCGCGCTCGTCGCCTCCAGCTTTCGGACACGTGAACGCGCTCACCAGCTCCTTCTCCACGGTGTAGTAACTCGAGCACACTGCGCTCATTGTCACGCCTCATTCAAACTCTCTCTCTTTCTTTTTTCACATTTCATCAATTCCAACAACAAAAAATCCCAGTGGCATAACCTGATCCTAATCCTCATCGAAATGCTTCTTCAATATTCTGTGTCCTCCTCCTCCTTCTTCTACTTCTTCTTCTTCTTCTTGTTCTTCTTCTTTTTTATTCAGAAGCCCTCAGCATCATCTTCTGGCTGTGTTTCAAACCACTCCTCGTTGGAAACGTAGTGCACTACACCCCCTGTCCAGAAACCTGCAAATCCAAGCTGTTGCATACGAAAACGCTTTATAACTGTTGAATTCTGCATCCTGATTGGTCAGGAGGTATCCAAAAGACACCAGGGCAGAAACAATTCACATATTAATATATAAATATGAATATATTAGCACCACATGGTAATTATGCTTCACATACAGTAATCCTGAGACTTATAATAATAATAAACCTAAGGGTGGGGTATGGGGGGTGTGGGGTATGGGGGGTAATACAGCAGGAGAACATGTCTTCAGTGATTTATTTATTTATTTATTTTTTTTAATGGAAGGGTAAGTCGATTGCGAATTGTTTCTCATTCACGTCATAAGCTGGTACTTTTTTTCCCTCTTCAGCCGAGAGGTTGGTGAGGGACCGACTGTTTGTCGCTGCTATAACAGGACTTAATGTAAACTTTGTATGTCACTATAAACATTAGTACGTTTTGCTTCCAAATTATTGCGTTCCCCCCTGCATTGGTTAAGTGATTTTTTAAATTTTTTAATTTGTATTTTTTTGGCTAAGAACATGAACAATGTCAGAGAAAGTTATAGGTGCAACAGAGATGTGGGCATATTAATTATTATTATTATTATTATTATTTATTATTATTATTATTAAGTCGCATAGTTATTAAAAAAGTTTTGTTTTGCTTTTTTTGTTGTTTTTTTTTTTAAAATAAATTTCACCAAATCCTGAATTATTATTATCTCAGATGTCAAAAAAGGTCTCCACACCTAAAGCTGCCTGGAACACTTCCTGCTGCTGAAAAGCATGCTTACACAACATGGTGCCACCACCACCATGCTTCGCTGTGGGACTGGAAGTCTCCGGTCTTTGAAACACCACTCTGATTCTGTTTAGTTCGATTTTTCACAAATCAGGAAACAAGAACTCACGCCACCATCAGATATATTTACAGCTAGCTGCTGTTACCCTCTCACATCAAAATGTCATCGTGCAACTGGACAATCCTGTACCTGTGCTTGTTATTCGGCAAGCGTAGCCGTTCTGAAGCACGCCGTTCCTGAACTCCTGGCTTATGTAAACACTTTATCATCTTAATTACAATGGAGCTGTCCATACTTGGCCTTTAAGCTCTTTAAAATGATTAATTAACCCTGGAGATAACTTCAAGTCTCAGAACACTGGCAGACTTCCAGAGGAAAAATGAAAACCCTGCCAAGCAGCTGGTATAATGACTTCCATTTATTAGCAGGACTAGCATGACGTGTTGCTATTTGATTTATGAAGGGAAAAAACGGGGGGAAAAACCCACGTCATACATACACACACACACACACACACACACACACACACACACACCAACTGTGCGCTCATAAAGGGAAATCGTTTGGAACAGCCTTGACGTATTATTCCTTCCTTTCTTTTTTTCTTTCATCATGAATTGAAGAGTGCAGGTCACTGTTCAGTGGTGTACTGTTCGATGTGCCTGAAAGATTCTTTTCTGGAATTTCAGCCAAAACAACCTTGAGCGCATGCAAAAACAAAAAGCGCCACCGTTGAACATTCCGCGCCAGTGCTGGCATCAAACAGAGTTACAACTTACGAAAAGCACAGTCTACAGGTTTGCGTGAAATGTTTTCATCGAGCCTGAGAAAGGCACATCAAGACAAAGACAGAACTGAATGCTGTTTCATGCTTTTATTTTACAAGGTTCTCCATCTTTAATGTGTTATTGCTGAGGAAAGACTTTGGATGGCTTGGTCCTCACTGTATGAGATTAAAAGGCCATTTCATATGTTGAAGTTACAGCTTCAAGGTCACGTTCATTTCTGTGGATTCGGGTAGCCGCATACAGCATGATCATTTTCCCCAATGCTGGAGAAACATCAGTCGGCTCAAGAGGCAGCTTCCTCACATTCGCTCTAATGGTGATATATGAGTGTTTGGGGAAATTACCCAGAGAAACATGGCATGGAGGTTAGCCTGGAAAACAAAGCACATAGACATATTGCAGTGTACTGTAGGGACGCTCCGCATGCCCTTGCTCTGAATAAACTAACTGCACTAATTTGTATATGCAAATAAGATGGGTGGGATTTTTCTTTGTTTTGGTTTTTTTTGTGACAACATAAAATAACTGGTAAGTTATAAATGAATCGTACTAAACACTTTATGATGAGCAAAGACAAGACGTAGTCACGTACTGTGCTGTGATTGGGTGAGAAAAACTGCAGGTGCGATGCGATTGGCTCAGTGAAGTCCAGTGATCTTTTGCAACACTTTAAAAAAACAAATAATTAAATAATTAAATAAAAATGACTGGGAATACTCCTGAGAGTGATATCGGGAACGGTTTTGGAAGAGGAGATGCTCTTCACAGGTTCAGCATTTTGAACAAAACCCAAACACGACACACACTGAAACCCGTGACGGTTATTAGAATTAGCTGAAAACTTTCATTTGATGTAAATACATCCAACTCCTAAGCAATCTAAGCTGCTCTGATCGTGAGGTGGAGCTGCCGCGTGTGTGCTAAAGCAGACCGTCCTACTGTCCGGCGCCCTGAGCCTACTAACAACGTCACCACGCTCTCCACACAGTCAGTGTGTTTGTGTTGGTTTCAGATTAAGGTTATAACGGTTCACATCAAGCTGTGGAGATTGTCCTTTGGTTGCTTTTTTTCCCCTCCATGCATCTTTCCCAGAACAATCCCTTTTCCAATTGTTCACAGGTCCTTAATCCATCTCCAGATCCCTAATAGGATCGCTGGTATTAACCCCGGGACGGTGCTGCCAGCTGTCAACGAGCACCCCCCGTGGCCGAGACGGAAATAAAGAAAGCGAGACACCGAGTGGTCCTAGGCGGTGTGATGGGATATGCTCTTTTAAACAGACACCAAGAGTGGACCAGGACCTTCACACAGTGGCAAAAAAGGGACTCCAGTTGGCGACCCCTCGCTGTCTGTCCGTGCGTGCGCTCGGCTGGGTCGGACTCTCGATTTGACCCGCGTGTGAGGACGTGACACCATGCCCCTGGATGCCATGTGGAGCCGGGTTAAGAACGTATGCCGGCAGAATGGCCTCCTCATCCTGTCTGTGCTGGCTGTGGTGGTCGGCTGCCTGCTGGGATTCTTCCTGCGCTCCAAACACCTCTCGGAACAGGTCGGCCTTCTTTACAAGAGTTAGATGGCTTTCACACTTGACAAGGTTGAGTAAATTTGTCTTTAAAAAAAAAAAAAAAACAGCAACAGGACCAAGTGTATCCATGTGAGGAAATCCAGGCGAAAGCATCATCTCGTGTACGTAACGTAGACGCTGCCTTCTCCGGCGGACTAAAAGTGTCATTAAAGCTACCGGAGCAGGAAATGAGACGTTGATGGTGGTCTAGGTCCATTTTTAAATACAGATCTTCAGCTTTTTATTCTGACTCTACAGCGAAGAACTGATCAGGAGCAGGACGCTGAGCTTTAAAAAACAAAACAAAAAAAAACCATGGTTTAACTAGGGATATTTAAGTGGCCAAATGCAAGACTTGGTACATAATGAGTCTTTAAAAAAAAAAAAAAAAAAAGGAAGCATTTTCCCAGATGAAAAAATGTGAAGAGATGAAAAATGAAAACAGGAATATGTCCTGAACTTTTTTTTTTTTTTTTTTTTTTTTTAATTGATGCCCATAGCACTAAAGTCCAGAATGCTCAGAAACACCGATTTTCATTTCAGGAGCACTTTCGATCCAGTACTACACCTCATGTCGTCTCAATCCAACACTTTTTGGTCACACCTGTGGGCGTGGCCTTCAGATCCCACCACAGAGTTAGCAATCACAGCTTGCGTATCGATTATAAGAACGTTTTTTTCTCTTATTATAATTTCTATACATCTTCTATATTTTGCTCCGGTAGGAGGTGAAGTACTTCCAGTTCCCCGGAGAGCTGCTCATGAGGATGCTGAAGATGCTCATCCTGCCTCTGGTTGTCTCCAGGTAAGAGCACATTGGTTTTTTATTTATTTAATTTTTTTTTTTATTATTTCTTCAGAATGTTATGCTACTCTTTCTTAGAATAATTTAGCAGAGAAATGAACATCAACAACAACAATGACAGAAAAACACAGCATGCTGGATTCTTTATATTATTTCTCGGAAACATTTCCGTTTTAGCTTCACTTTTTGGGACAGTCGCAGGAAACAATTTTACAAAAGTGGATCAGTGCAGCCCATCCAGCAGCTGCTGAAGCGTACTACATAAAACGCTACACAATGATGACCGTGTTTATGTGCAGTTGAGGATGTAATAGCTGAAAGATCAACAACATCAAGAGGTTTTAGCGCGTGAAAAGCAGCAAGTCTGTTATTTCCAGTTCTAAATTCAAGAACCGAGAGCAACGATGCTCCAACTGGGGGGACGCTGAAAAGCATAGGGGTTGTTTTTTTTTTCCTGTAGGAAAGGGAATTGTGGGAAGGAAATAAAGGCAAGTGACTGTTTTCTGGCGTTCAAGCAGTTTCTGTGGAGCAGGAATGAAGTGAGGACTGGAGGGCTCAGAGCTTTCAGGCATCTTTTCAAGCTGGATGGAAGAAGTGAAGAAAAAATAGTCAGCAGTTATAAGCAGCAATTTGGTTTTGGACACTACTTTGTTTTGTTTTTCAATAGAAAAATACAAAAGGTGGACAAATTATAAATATAATATCTACCAAATAAAGTGCTGGCTGGTTCCCTGTTTCAGCCTGGGAATCTAATCGACTAGGCTAAAAAAATGTAATAATTTATTATAAGCTAATTTCGATATGATATGGGTTTCAGGTGTGGTGTTCCATCCTCACATCACACGCAAAAGGAATTAAATTAAATCTTCTTTTTTTATGAATTTTTTTTAAAGATAAACAGAAAACTGGGTGGAAGTCATTTTTGCCCATTTTCGAGGACAGCATTTCCGATACTGTTTGCCAGCATTTTTTTTTTTTTAACGCTAGTTGGTTTATCAAGCGTTCCACTGCAGCACTGAGATCAGTTTTAAAGTGCAAATAAACAGTTTGTAGTCACAACATCAAAGATTTTTTCTCCATTTCAGCCAGGCAGTGTAGGGGACTCGAGCAGGAATTTCTCAGGATTAGTGTAATGCTCCTGTGAAGGAGAGGTGCACGGGAGCAAAGCTCCAGATGGTGCAAAACTCCATCAGAATCAGGCGCCATCGGACTTAATCCCATCTCGCTGAGACACTCACACACACACACACACACACACACACGCATGACTTGTACTGTATGCATGATGAACTCCCTAGGACTGAAAGGCCCA